>JABFPB010002451.1:0-20107 GCA_022817645.1 Ceratoteleas bidentatus
TCTCAAAACCGAACGATCAACGACTAGAAAATTCAATTTCCTTCCGGTTGCGCAAAATTTCAAGTCATTTGGTTGAATATTTTTCGAGTTATCGCGGTCACCGACTTTGTAATCTAGTGTTATGGTGGACACTGTTATGGAAAATGGCAGAAATATTTTTTCGCTAAAAAAATCGTCCTTAATCCTCGTTATGCGCTCTATTGAATAACGTAACCATTTGTCAATATTGTTTTTCATTTCGCCGTAAAAAATTTCTACATTTTTTGTCATTACAGGTAGGCATCACCCCTTAATAATAAAAAAAAAAGAAAATCGCGGTGTATTTAATATTCGTTGCATACTTTAACTTAGGCTGAACTTGGATGTACCTGCCAATTTTAGTTGTTAATAACAATCTATTTACATTGAAAGTTAATTTCGAAACGAGTTCGTTTTCCTAAATACTCGTAGAGCAGAGTTTCATTTTCTGAAATTTGCGAAATTTCTAGAACGATTTCAATTCAACATTATATTACAGAAATAATTATTTTTCTGTAAGTTCAATCGTATTCATACATGAAAAAATTGCATACATCATTTAATTTCTAATCTCACTTTTCAAACTGTCTACATATTTATTTTTCATTTCAATCACCTTATATTATAAATAAATTGCAACGTTCACTATCATCATTTTTATTGAACTATACTGTACTCCCTCCAGTACCATTGTAGATTCGATTTTTAATACTACTTATTTTGAGTCTTTCAAAAAACTAGTTCATTGAAATTAACTAGTTCAATCTGGAGAAATATTTCCTCTATTTTGCAAAATGTGAACAAGTATAAATTATTATGTTCCTGATTAAAAATCGTTTTAATCCAAGAATAATTAAAGCAACTACATTATTCTTCTGTAAAATCTCCGGGTTAAATTAAATTAATGTCCTGTTAAATCTCCAGAAACATTTCAAGTTATTCAGTGTACATTTCAAGGATTGTTTCTTAAATTTTAATCGTTTCTTCATTTCATTTTCCTCAGCTACTGGTCAGTCTCGAGTTTTGACCTGAAAAAATCATGACACGTCGTGCAGAGGAAGTGTTTACGGCCGTTATCTGGGTTACGCCGGTGATAATTTACGCGGTCATCGAGAGATCTCGCAGCGCGCCCAGAAACGATAATTCAACGTAATCCACGAAGCACCTGTCCTCACGCGATGATAATTACCAAACGTCGTTTAGATACGCCGCGTGTATCAATTTAATACACACATAATGAATCAGCGAATTTGGTGGCGCGCTTTGTCGTGGATGTTGACGAATATTGACACGCTTAATGAGCCAGCTGGTAATGCGTACCTTTATAAAAAAACCCACGTTCACGAATTTGCGACTGTTTCACCGGTCAAACTTGGCCCTTCGTTTTGTAATAGTTCAGCTTATTCGAGTGGTCATTCGTAGTTAAGGTTTAAATTTCAGTTAAACGCCACTTGACATTTGCTTATCGAAACTCAAAATCAGTTTTAATAACTGAATACCACTTATCTGGTCAAATTAGACTAAACAGTTAGACTCAACATTTGTTTCGAGATTAATGAAGATTATTGTTAAACCATAAAGCTTCATTCAATCAATTTTCTTTTCTATTCAAAATCTCATCAGACAGAGATTGTCCTAAATGAATTATGATCTTTGCATAATCAGTATCCCATTATGACAGAAAAAACGTCGAAAATTGATCAATCTTTGTGCGATCTTATTACGGTGCAATTGCCATTACGAGCGATTAAACTTGTCAGATTGTCAACAATTGCGCACTAATTTATTCATTAACCGGATTGACGTGAGGTTTTTGCCCGCTGACACATCTCAATTCGCTGCAATAGACTTCGGCTGAATCAGTCAATACGCATTATCATTTTTTATAAGCAAGAATGGTCGGCTTATCGATTGCTTGCATTAAAGTGAATTACGGTGCATCAGTGACAACAAGGATGTGCTTGATTGTGGGGTGACCACAATGGCGTACCTGTTGCTGGCAGTTCTCACTCCGTTTTGCGGTTGTGTGCGCCTCTTCGCGAGTCTGCGCAATCCAATATTGGGCATCAATTTTTCGGCGCAACTACAGTTAGGGCCTTGTAAGGCAATGTTTCTTACGGGAATTATGCCAATTATTGCTACATGATTTTAGCAAAATCAATTTTTTTAATTTTGAATTTTTTCATTTTCATTTAACTTATGTCGAACGAAAATAAAAAATGGTACTTTTATTATGAAATTGTATGTTTGCTAAATACTTACTAACTTGTTGCTAGATTTTCTTGGCCAATTCCATTATTGTTTCATTTGGCATTTATTGGTATTTTACTTAACTTTAATGGGATGAGAAAGAAAGCATTGCAAAATGTATTACAAAATTTCATTACATTTTTGATAAATTTTTGTTACATTTTCTCAACCTTTTTTCCATTTAATTGTTTGCTAAATGTTTGCAAAATTTACTTAGCATACTCGACTTTTTTCACTTCTCATTTGTTCGTTATAACACTCAACTTCAATTGAACGAAACAGAAATCAATTTCTCAGGACTTCATCTCTTTTTTGCTAAATTTCTGTGAATTCACTATTTTTCGTTCGGCATTTGTTCGCTTTTCATTCAACTTGACTTAAATTGGACGAGAATGAAATTCATTATTCCCGTTTCTTCGGCTGACCAATTTCATCAGCGATAAATTGGCATATCAATTAAATTCGTTAGCAAGTTTTGCCCGAACGATTCGCCACTTGTTGTGAAGAATTTGCCCGGAAAGCGGCCGAGAAGAAAACACGCCTGCCCCATCTGACTTAATTGGAGAAATTTCGTGGCATACAATGAACTTGCGGCTTATTAAAAGGAAATACCGAATTCGATTGGCGTGCGGAGTGACCCGAGTTTGAATCAGTGGCGAAGAGTGCCAAGTTTACCTGGCGCAGTAGTACAAGGCAGTTAAGTCGGCCATTAAATTCTCAAAGTGAAATTGCTCGACGCTGCAATACCTCGTTTATAATTTCAACGTAGCAGTTTGAATATAATTTTAAGTTATTTCAAGTTTTAAGGGGATGTTAAACGTGATTTCAGTTTTAACATGTTTCGAACTCACGTGTGTACGCTTGTTCGGCATGTATGCGTGAAAACTGCGTGGCATTAATAATGGGTGATTAGGGAAGTAATTGTATTAGTATTTTTGGAACCAAATTAAGAGTACACTAACAAGAAATGAAATTGTATGGTCAAATTTGCCCAATAAGTCCTTTTGTCGAGTTAATTAATTGATTAATTGGATAACTTGGATGATGCTTTGATAAATGAATTTCTGACAAATGGAATGAGTTAATTGAAGTTGAAAAACACGGGAAATGAGGTTCGGGGTGAGCGAAGTTCTGAATGAACAGAAAAATTGGTCTCATTTTTGTCGACGCTGCAGTACAGAAACTCCGTACTTATCATCGACAAAATTATCATAAATAGCGCCGAGCAGGAAAGTATAACTACACTCGCGGTTGAAATTGGCCTAGTTTCAAATAGTATTATTACATGAAAAATGAAAATATGGCGTAATTCCCGCAGATTTCTCATTTGAAATATCGTTTGTAAATGAGGAAAATTTTCCTTTCATTTGCTTTTCCACTGTATTGTGAAAAAGTTTTGGACAACGAAAAAAGCGAAAGATAAATTTTGAATGCAACTGCGCAAACTTTGCTAAACATTATTGTTTTGAATTTGGTTTCATGAATTTTAAGGAGAATGGGGCTGCTTTTGGATAATGTAAAGAGCTCCGAGTTTCTATAATCGGTAAAGTTATTGGAATCTCAAGTTTGCAAATGTTTATTTACGGCAAATTATTTCTTTTTGTTTTGTTCTTGAAACTGTGATTGCCCTTAGTAAATGATAAATTTTAATTAATAATAAGTGAAACGTGAGATAATCTAGAGGCATTTTTATTCAGACTGAAATTGATTTTATATTACAGAATTGAAAACCTGTTTTATAAATAATTATTGATTCAATGCAAGAAATATTTATACCGATTCTTTATTTATCGATTTCGCAGATAAATTCCATTTACATGGAAACAGAAAGTATGCATAAATGGTTCACATCTTTTTGATGGTTTCCTTTGTTGATGGTCGAAATTTCCACCATAGTTATCGCTACATTGACTTAATACTCGACATCTCATCAATATTAAAACACCTCTTCAGTACTAAGCCGATATAAAAAAACTCATTCCAGCGCAGATTCGCAGACCCCTCCCTGGACCTTTCCATAAAAAGACTCCGTCACACCGGTCGATCAGACGCTATAATTGTTTATCCCGGCGATAACATAATGAATAATTCATCCCCTTACTTCACGACGCGTAACGTCCGTGGATGTTTACGGGGCAATGATCATCCCGCGGGATGTTTAATGCATCAGCTCTGTAAGCCTGTAACCCAAACCACCTCGGGCCTAATCAGCCAGAGAGTTCCTCTCGACCTATCCCCCCCTCCTCCTCCCCTCCCTGAACAATCGATGGGCACCTAAATATTTACCCGGGTGGCGCCCCCTCGCGGAATTTCGCGATAGCGCGCCACTACCAGGAAATGCAATTCCGGTGCTCGTTTCCATCTCATTGACCTGCGTTAAGTCAAGTCCACCACATTCCGTAGCAGCCAAGTGCCGCGAACGTTGCATTTCAATGGCGTCAGTCTTCGATAAAGGCCGAAACAGCGCGCCCGTTGAAGAATGGCCTGGTTTAATTAGACATTGATGAAATTAATGTTGATAACGTGGCGCGCGCGGGATACAATGCAGCTGATGGACCGGAAAGCTGACGTGGCGTTCCGTTGGATTGGTTGCGTTGGCCGGGTTTACGTTATTACGTGCCGCCTTTCAGAGGTTAATTAATTTTGGCCGCGCGACTTTTTGCCAAAGCTTAATTAATAATTTCGGCCGACCGATTTTATGGTAAAAGCGCGGCCGAACTTTGTGCAGATTAAACGGTAGTACGGGTTTTGACGCATTGAAGATAGGGGGCTTTGATGTAGAATTTCGAGTCGAGTTTAATAGAGTTCATTAGACAATTATGTGAAGGAAGCGATAAGAGAGGCGATTTGGTGTGGAAATTATGTAAATATTGATTTGATTATTGATTTGTAGGAGTTTGGCACATTTTTATTAGGAGTTCCTATTACGTCCATTCCCATATAGACATCGAACATGGAATCCCCGTGGATTCTACGTGGAGGAACATTCGGACGTAGATTCGACGTCGAATCTACGTGTTTTAGAGGTGGGTCTGTTAGGGTTGATTCTATGTTCATTCGCAAATATCGATAACTTTAATATTGACTCAGTTTTGATTATTTTAATATTGACTCATTTTTAATTCATATAATATGGATTGCGACTTCTGTAATATGAATTGAATGTTACATCGATATTGATCCAATATTGATTTGGTGACGAGGCAATATTCAGTCGTTCTTTAGAGAAGGTATATATCGGTCAATAAAGATTTTGATATCTGTAATATTAATTCAATGATATATCGATATTATAAACAACATTATTGTTGACTTTAGACAATATGTGTCAGCAATTTTAATCAGGAATTGTACAATTACAAAAAAATGAAGTTAGTACGTTACTGCACTGAGAGAAAAAGATCAATAAAAATAACCGTTGAAAGAGTAATAGTATATTAATTATGCCAGTATTAATTTATTTTAATACATATTATCAATATTGACGAAATAATGATAATTTACCATTGAATCAATCTCGAAACAAAATTATGTATCATCTCAAAATAATTTAATTAAATTGAAATTGATGACGTTTCATATAATAGAGATACTCGACTAAATCAATATTGATGATGTCTACATGTATAATAATATTGAGTGTATCATTTTCTTGCTTCTTCTTTCGGTATTTAGCGTGTCATGTCGAAATAAGATACTTATCGACAATACACTCTGAGTTGTTCTACTCATAATTCGAAGTTTATCACTCATTTAAACCACAATCACTGCGTCACACAATGTCCCGAGAAACGAAAACAATTCACTCGGGATAATCGGCAGCAAATAATTCCGCTGCGACGATGCAATTAAACGTCCGCGTAACTTTTGTCGCCCGAATAAAACTAGTATTCTAATAGTCGACGGTTTATGTCGGAGCAAAGTGGCAGCGCCATAATAAAACACGATCACACTTGCCCCGACAATGCCCGCGACTGACATAATAAAACTTATCGTCCGCGTTACGACCGTACAATCCACTATACCGGCGCGCAGATTGCAGCCATTTTTCCGAATCAGACCGTGCGCCAATTGAAACGCACTTTATCATTCGCCATAATTTTAATTTGCTATTCAATGTTTTGTTCGGACGTTTTAGCACGAAACGGCAAATTAACTCATCTGTAATAGATATTAAATCAACGAATCGCTATAATATTAACTCAACATGAAATTAAACATGATTCAATAATGAATGCGATTATATTGAACTAAATCAATATCTATATTGATTCACAATAGAATATTTCGAATATTTCTCATACTTAGATTGACTCAACAACGATAATAGTACTGGAACTGTACTTAACATCAAAATTACATCGAAATAAATTCGTTAAACAACGGTTCGTTGACATTTTACAAGCCCAACAGGTCAATCGAATTAATCGGTCGTCGATTGACGATTGAACCGTTACGGAAAAGTTCGCGATAAGATACCAAGCGGAGCTTATTATCCGCGATAATTGCGCCGTATCAAAGTGATTCGATCGTTGACAAATATCGATTATTGCTTTGCCGACGAGTTTCAGTCACTCGTGTTTCGCGTGCGTTAATTGCCCGGACGTTATCGGCGCGTATTTACCGAAATCGCAGCCGTAAAACCGATTGTCCGCAAACAACGATCACCGTAACCGATCGGTAATGCGCGATTAACATTTTATCCGCGCGTTTTTCGTTCCAGCGAATTTATCGCGACGAACGTTTCACTGAACAGCACTTAAAACGGTGCTAAAATGCCGCTGAAGTTGTAATTAAAAGTACAACAATTATTGCACAGTTATTAACTCGCGCGAACTTTATGTTTTTCGCGGCGAGAAATATTGTATGACATTTTATTGTCTAAAACTTATTTCCAACCCTGGTAAAAATTGTGATGATGGCAAGTTTCTAGCGAAAAATCGAGACACGGTCTCGTCACACAATTTTTTAGGTTAGAAAACACAAGTTATTCGCAAGAAAATCGAAAGTTTTTCTAGACTAGATAAATGAAAGTTAAACTCACAAGTTCCTTGCAAGTAATTCGTAAGTTTTTCTAGTCTAGAAAAACTTACGAAAAACTAGCGAAATTTCTACTTGGGAAATCACATTTTTTTCGGACGTTTTGCACGCATTTTGTCCCATGAATGTCGCAAATCCTTTTCGCGAAAAACGCGACGTAAGATGATCTCGTCTTAAGTATCCCTTTTGAAATGAGCTTTTAGCATTCATAAATTCCGGCCGATAATTGCGTTCGGGCAATTTTTAATTTCGACTTTTTCATCAGCGCGCGAATTATTACGAGCTGCGCTTTTTACGGCGCAATAGTTAATTTCGAATAATCAGATTCGTCGATTACCATAACTTGCCGCGAATGTGAATTGTGGAACGTCCGATGTGATAGGTTTACGCGAAGACGCCGCTCCCAAGGTGTCGCGTTCGATTTACATTTCACGGCAAAAACGGCGAAATTACCGCGCAATTAATTACCATAAATGTCGTTTCGACGCGAAGAAACGCGCGCGGCAATTGAATTGAATTAATGCGCGATTAATAATCGAGCCGTCACAATTAGCCGTTATCGATACTGCGAACGCGAGCATTTTTGCGTCGTCGATTGATTTTCGAGCGTTAATGTCGGAAAACAAAGCGCGAGTTACAGGTTATTGTTATTTATGTTGGACAATTTGCGAGTAGCGAAATGCAGTCGAATGTAGGCTGTTTTACATCCCACACTGTCTAGAACATTGTGGGTAAAACTTTATCAAGTTTTATTTTGAATTCGACTATTTTCGCCATTCAACTCAATAACATAGAAAAATTCAAAAATTGTATCTCATGTACCATTTTCGACGAGAATCCTAGTAAATTTGTCCTTTTTAATATACACTAAGTGTATATTTTTCTATTTACAATGGAAAAACAAACCTCTTTTTTAAGAGATTTTGTGCTAAAAGAATTTTCAGAGATGTGTAATAGGATTGCTTTTCTAGTGTACCGTCTGAATAATTTGTCGTTCGCCAACGTTGTCACAACATTTTCCAAACCAGACAGTTTTCGGCGCTTTAAACCCATAAATTTATTGAATCAAACGAAAATTATCTCTTTTTCAAGTTTCTCGACGCGAGAAGATGACATTTCTTGTCTATCAAGCGAGAAAAATTGGCAAACCACGCGATCGTCACGCGAATCAGGCCAACTTGCGGCGCAACTGCGCTATCGCGATCTTTTTGTCTGTCGATTTGCTCGCGATCTCGGCCGGCTTTCATTTCGTCGGCATATTCCGTCACGCTTCATGGCATTTCGTCTCTCTGAAGGCACTGTTTGCCTCATCGAGCGGAAAGTGAACGAACGACAGCGTTTCTGAATGCTCAGCGAATAATTAAACGTCACTCACATGCCTCGCGATGGTTCTCACATGCGCGAGCTATTTACCGTCATGACTATTCAAACCTGCCGTGACTTATCCGCGGGATCACTTTTCCGGCCGCGAGATAGCGGGACGCTTTTTATCGCAGGGCTAAGAAACACGGATTTGATGTTTATTCGATTTTACACGTCGTTTTTCCCGAGATAACGATTTCAGAGAGTAATAAACATTGTGAAAGAGAAAGTGAACAAATCCCAAAATTTATTAATAACTGTTTCTCATTTTTAACATTCAAACAAAATTTAAATCATTACGGTTATTTACATTCTTCAAAGAAAATCTCGAAAAAATCACAGTTCAAAGTTCAGATACATAAGAGAAATGTTTTTCAATCATTCTCCAATTTTTATTTTTGGATAAACGAAAATAATTGTTATCTTTAGTGGACTTAAAACCGAAATAGATAAAAAAAGAGATCCAAATTAGTATTTATTTTTTCGAAAAAAGTTGCCCGAGTTGAAACTCCGAGAGACTTTTTTCGACGTTTAATGTTTTACGCGGGCAACCGAGATTTATCAGATAAAACGACGGCATATTATTAATTAAAGCACTTCATTAACTATCATTAAAAGTTGGGAAATATTATTCTCCACGGACAACTGCCGCGGTATTAAAACATTAGAGTACATCCGCGTTACAAAGTGAAACTTCGCCGGCCCAGTTTTATATTCCGAATACTTTGTTTCGACTTGCGCGGTTACACGCCGATCTCGTGCATTAAAGCACGGCCATAAATTATTTATCGCAACATTTGCGGCGAAGCTTTCGTTATGCACCGACTTTTTGCGATTTTCCATTCAATTCGTTATCTACCAAACGCGGCTGAAAAACCAAACAATCCGGGATGTTTTGTGGCAGAATTGGAACGCAAACGCGATTCCGATTTTGGAAGCGCTTTTCAATTAAAGTCGAGAAAAAAAGCTGTATTTTACTTCGCAACATTACCTTCGTTGAATACATTTTCAGATTTTTTTCGAAAAGTAGAACGCGTGGAAACCGAAAAAACGGTTTTATTTTTGTTTCGCGAATATCACTCTCTGCAATTATCACTGCAGAACTCTTAATTTCTTCGGACCGTAGTTTGTTTTTAATTAACCTAATTGATAATAGGATTTCAAACAAAATCTGCGATTGCATTTTTTGTTCTCATTGTGAATTGCCACATCAAATTGTGTAGCGTTCTATATTTTTGTCGTGAAATATATAGATTAAAGATTGCAAGGTTTGAACTTAATTAAGCAAATTGGCAACTGAATGTGCTGAATCGTGCAGCAGAGATACAACAAGCTCGTCGGAAATCGGCCCTTATCAGGTAAGGCGAGCAATGATTACGTCCTTTGACCGTCTCGCGTGTAACATAATATTGTTCGAGTGGGCCGGAACTTGACGAGTTCATTTCGATTAGGCGCTTCCTTCCGAAACCCCGTGAAGCGCGCGGCGTCTTAAACGGGCCACGCCGGGGATCAATAATTCCGGCTATCGATTTGAATTATCAAGAGCAAACAGTTATATCGCCGCGACGATAACTCGCGCCATTATCATGCAGCAGCCTTGGCGACTTATTGCGCGCACATTTAATTGTTAATTAACCTATTTGTTTTGTGCTACGACTTCACGTCGCGCGAGCAAAAATGGACTGTCGCATCTTTTAAAAACACTGCTTAAATTTAAGAGACTTTAAATTTAAAGGGAACGGTGTTCTTATCTAAGATTGTTAGAGGCGATGTAGGATTTTGGGATAAAACCTTAGGTTTCGATTGTAAATATTTGACATTTGAATCTGAAGGCGACTGTGGATAAACAGGGTATTAAATTTTGAGAAGTATAGTAATCTCAGGTAAATGTAGGTATCGGGGAGAAAAAGTCGAATTCTTTTTTCAATATCTATTTTGGAGCTTTTGGATAAGTCTAAGCAATTGTTTTTGATAATTGTGTTTAATTCAATATCTAAATCTAGATTACATTGAAGTTTCTCATAAACTTGTAGAAATATTCTTTGATATATTAATTTTCAAGAGGAATCTATAAACTTTAATTCCACGGTTTTATGTCGAACGCGAAGAAAAATGTTAATAATGAAGAGAACCTCTGAATTTCCAACTAATTTTGTTTTAACATGATGATTTTTATTCTAGATGGAATAGTTGATGCAAAAGTTATATATCTTAATATCAGAATCTCTTTGTATGGTTTTTAGTACAGAAAAGCATGAAATATAAAAAGTGCATACGTAAAAGCTAGCAAATTGAATACAAAATCAGATGATTCATTTTACTTTTATCTTCGTTCGTTTCAGTTTCTTTCTTCACGAAGAGCCTTCTAAATTGAATAAAGTCGAATACAAATTTGTCGCCGATTGGTTTCAACATAAACTAAAAATGATTTTCGAAACTGAAAATCTAGGGGGATTGATGTGAAAGTATCTGCATTTAAATATCAATGGAATTCTAGTTAATAAAATGTTTCTAGAGTTGGACGGAAATATGAAACAAAATAAAACGGAAAAACGTAGGTTTTTCCTTAATTTGTCCGATTTTATCAGGAGGTTCTCTACATTTTTCAGCGGGGCGCGTGATAAAATCGAACAAATTAAGGAAAAAGTTCCTCCGAAAGCACGAGTTTTTCCGTTTTATTTTATTTTTATTTTTCCGTGTTATTTCCGTCCAATTCTAGATAAATTTTATTATCTAGAATTCCATGGATATTTAAACGCGGGTTGATTCAGAGGTAAATTTTTTTTCCATTTTTTCGAGGTAAGGTACCTCTTTCAAAATTTGGTAAAAAATTTAAACAATTTTTTTGTAGCCAATTTGCCTCAAAATAGGATTAAAAAGTGACTCAAAAAGTAGCGGAGTTTTGTTAAAGTCACTTTAGATCGCTAGCGAGACATGGGCAAGGTAAACAAATGAATATCTCGTGTCAGTATATACTTTTACTGTTGAAGGTCACATTGTTTAAAAGACGAACAATTTCACGTTTATGCGTAGCATTTGCAATAACAGAAAACGTCGGTTTTCCAATTGGGTTGCAATAACAGGCTGAGTGCAATTAATTTCTTAAGTTGTGTCCTTAGGCAGAGGGCTCGTCAGTGCCCTTTGACCTTTCGTATTGTTTAGAGGAGTCGCGATGGATCGGATGTAAATCGCCTATAAGTCGCGTTAAATCTTTTTGGATTTATAAGACGGAATAGTTAGAAAGTTTTAGCAAGAACTCACATGACACTAATTCCCATGCGCTTCACGGTGGGACGGTTTAGTTGAACTCTGACTGTTCAGTCGAACACTGCTTCAGGATGGCTCACTCGCCTTACTTTTATCCTTCTTGCTTTTTTTCCCTACCCCTCCCTGTAAGTGTTGGAATATCCTTCCCTAACAGACAAATGTCTTAAACCCCGTTGATTCCACGCTGAATCTACGTTCAATAACTGTCCAAATATTAACCCACGTACAATTCACGTGGATTACATGTTTCGTGTCTATTAGGGTTGTCCTATTTTCTACCTTTTCCTTATCTCTTTACCTGTCAACTATCCGGGTCAGACTATACCTTTTCTAATGAGATCAACTTTGTACGCTATCAATTAATTGCTGTCATAAACCAGGCATTCAATTACTTCGATGTTAACGTTTCGAAGGGTTGTCTACACACTTTTCCGTCCAAATAATGGAGATATGAATAATAAATTGGGTGTTTACCCGAAGGGAACATAGGTTTACGGCAAAAGTTAAAATTTCGCTTACGCAGGGGCGGATTTAATAAATTTTTTGGAAAAACGTTCAACGTTCTCTAAACCATTGTTCCCTCTGGGTAGGAGCGTTAAAGTGTCAATTGTAAAAATGAAATAGGTTAAATTTACTGCGCCATCGGAGACATACTTTTTTGAGGGTAGGACACCCCATTTCAAAATTTAATACAAGTGTGAAAAAACACGTTTTGTCTATCGAAGATTTCTAAGAATGCACAAAAGGATTCTTGCTGTGACAATAGGTTTTTAAGATTGTTCGCCTCAGTAATAGATGGATTCATTTATAGCTGAAATTGAAATTTGTTGCAAGAGCGCCTCCTAGCACCGCAGCAATTTTCATCTCAGTCCAAAATCGACTATTCCACCTTCGTGCAAGATCTTCCGAAATGTTTTATGTTTGTACAACCTTTCTTGTACAACCTTAATTTCTCATGCACTCGTCTCACGATTTGATCAATCCCCTGGAATCCGATCGTTTCGGGATTCGCGCGGAATCGCGTAATGAGATTCGCGGCGGCTAATGCAATGAATGTTTTTACATCGGACGTAAAAATTTTATCCCGACCTTTTGCTTGCCATGCCGATGAAATATTCAAGCAATCCACTTCGCGCAGGTACATTTTCGAAAAGTTGCTCATTCGTCCGGAAGTTTCGGGATATCCGCCTAATTATACCCCTCGGTTGATAAACTTCGCGGACTCTTACTTGCATTTCGATCGCGCAAAAATTCGGCGTCCCACGAGAGCGCCCTTCGGCATATTTAACAATTGCCCGCGCCGCCGAAACACAGGTGCCTTTGTGCGCGAAATTTTGTCTTTATTAAATATAACAAATACGCTACTTACTTCTATTGCCTTTGTCCCCGACTGGATCCCTTCGTAGTATAACTTTCCTTTTGGCGTTTGCTCGCGGAACTGTAAAGATAAATTCATAATGAAAATTCGCAACTGTATTTATCGCGTAAAACATCAGCGCCGCCATTTGACAGCGAGATAACGTTTTTTAATTAACGCTCTGCAGGCGGATTAATTTTATTCATTGCTTATTTTGAATTTCGGAAAATTCGTAATGGAATTTTAATTATTTTGAGTGTTAGTCAAGAAGGATGAAATGAAGATAATTTTCGAGTTAAACATATTGAAAAGAAAATCATTTTGTTGTAAAAAGAAACTATTTTCCAATAAAATATTCAACAATCTTCAAATCACAAAATCATGTAAAGATACCAATTAGATATAGAGACTCTAAACAAATATTTCTTAGACCTTTTTTTTGTCTTGTAGTAACTATGAAAATTTTGGAACCTCAGGTATTCAATGAAACAGGAAATTTCAGGAAAAAGGATTTACTTTTCTTAAATGAATTCTTTCAGAGCAATGCGAATGTTGTTCGCAGGAAACTATAATGAGGAAAAATGGTCGAAGATGTATAAAAGATCGAAGTTTTCGCGCGAGAAAAGTTGTGATTCGTAAGTTGACGTCTATATGACAAAAGGCGGTATCGCGACGGATCAGTATCCAAACATAGCATATATGTTATAACACGAAAGAGCTATTTTTCAGCGCGTTTCCCGCTAACACGCAACATCTTGATAAATAACGCGGAAATGTCAATGTGCGACAAATCCCGGACCGGATCGGATATCGCCGTTAAAAAAGCATCAGAGTTTATCTCTGAGCACCATTTGCAGGACGGCTTTTTCGCGCGACCGTTAATGACTTTCTGAACTCGGTATATTCGGACAAAACAATACAAGTTCCGGGCCGTAAACAACCGCTCGTTAATTCCAATAAATGCCCATTTTGTGTTCCACGAATTTCCCGATAACAGAATTCGCGCGGAATTATTGCTGAGAACACTTGGGCCGAACTTTCGACATCAGGAGAAATCTTATGGTTGATATTAGTTTGCAACTAATATGCAAAACAGCGCTGCGAGTTACTTTCGATAAGCCGCTGTAAATTTACAACGGATGCATAGTTTCGTTTTTGCAAACTTAGTTGAATCGCATACAAACACATTTCACGGATAATTGAAAGGCAAACAATTTGTGTTCTCGCAAAATTTACGGGAACGAATAATCCCAAAATCAACAAACGCTAATTTTTTTAATAAATTGTCTGTAATATAAATAATATAAATCAATAATTAATAATTAGATAGAATACATTTTTATTGAAATTATTAAAATAATAAATGTTGCTAACTTTAAGACGACATTTCAATAAAAATGCTAATGATTAAATTGTTAGTTTTAGAAAAAAAACTGTTTCCAATTTTTATTCAGTTTACTTCATGCGTTTCTACCAATTTTGTTAAACATTAATCAACAAAAGTAATTGTCAATTAAATGTGAAAACCAGAAAGGAGTGAAAAATCGATATGTCAGTTAACGCTTAATAACTTTTGATAAACATTTGTATTCCATATATTTATCTTTCTGCAGTTTTTTATTTCCGTTTTTTTACGGCTCTGAAAAGTAACCAAACAGTTACTGAGCTGGAAAATTATTCGGTCTCAGTGAATCAGTTCGCAAAATTAACAGCAATCATTGGGCCAGGCGTCGTGAATGACAAAGTTATCCCGGCAGATTCGAAACGCAACGCTGTTATCTGCAACAACGACAGTTCTTAAGCTTAATGTCACGAGCTTCGGTATCAGTACATGTAAACTGTCTTTAGGTTGTACATATATCTTGATGGTAACGTATAAATCTAAATGATACCATTAGCCGTCTCCATTATTACAGCGGCAATTCATTTTCATTGCGCAGCGTGGCTGTATCTCGACATTTCTATCAAAATACTGCACCACGCTCGTAACCTGGACATTATTAAACGCTCGCTGTGGCATTTCCAATCGCTCCGAGCCACGATCCGAAAGATTTCACAACGCGTCGAACCTGATTCGATTTTATCAGTGTAATTCATATTTTCGTAGCTTTATTTCAGATACACTTTCAGCTATTTTTGTTAATTTGAACTGGATTTTAGTAAATTATTTATGAAGAAAAATTATTTTTGGAAGTTTCAGACCAGGTTTAGAGTCAAACTAGGAAGAAGTAACAAATTTTTACATTTCATTCCTTATCTGACATATGGATATCTGCACTTTTAAAAAGACTTGTTCGAGGCAAGAAGAAGTTACTTGGTTCAAGACAGAAACTATCTTAATATTTCGCCAAAACTGTACATTCTTTAGATAAATAATTGAAGATCTTGAAGGAAACTGTTCTGAGCCAAAACAGTATTCTGTTTTGTCACAAGTCGGTATTTTTCTTCATGAAAAAATAGGTGCAATGTTTGAGTGCAGTTTTGACTGCTTCGATTAAAAACTTTTTTTGCTTGATTTAATTAATCGTAATGCGAAAACTGTGACAGTTTTGGATTAACAGAAATGTTTAAAAGAGTGGGTCAAAGAAGGTGCCAACTCACACTTGCACCAAATAAGTTGCAGATTCAGAATTGTACAGAAGAAGGCTAATTCAAACTTGCACTGAAGAAGGTGCCCCAAACTTGAACTGAAAAAAGTGCCGATTTAACCCTTTGATGGTCCAACGTCACAAATAGCATGAGATTTCGTGATGATTCGTGATGTTGGATCAAGAAAGGGTTAACTCATTGTCGGTGCAGTCTATCCGATTAACATAGGTGTGAGCTCCACCAATCAGAATAGTTTGTTTGATTGTGTTAGTAAATTTAGGATCGAACATAATCGATTTTTTTAATAAGGTCGGACGATATTGACACTTCATGTAAATAACGTCTGACATAATATGTCATCATCAAAACCTTTCATCATATTAATGATGATAAAAGATGAAAGGTTTTTGTAAACATTTTATTTCGGCGTCAGGGCAGGTGTTTATATTATTTTTAAATATTTATGTAAAATGTTGTCCTTATTTATTACACGACGTTTAATATTGAATTGACATTGAAAGTATTTGGAAATGTCAATCACTTCTATTTTGAAGTAATTTTGACATGTTCCTTCATTATATAATTCTTTCGCATTAAATAAAAAATTTAAATTATATGATTTGCTATTTATGCAATATCATCTGATATTGCATAACAAAATAATTTCACAAACAAATAACAGCTCGATATTGTCCTGGAACTTCGTCATATGGCCTTGAAATGTCATCGTGTTTTCTCTTTCTAACCCATGTTCTCCCTTTTGCTCAAAAACACAGGCGGAAGCACCGGTAATGAATTAAACTTGCACTGAATGGTGCCGATTCATAACAACAAATGGACCGGCATGTAACATTAAAATCTTATAGGGTCCAGGCGGGTTAGGAGGAGGGCTCATTTCTGGGGGAGAGGATCTAGGGGATTTATAGGGGAATTATTTAAAAACTGATCAATGTCTACCTAAAAGTTTTATATTTAAGGGGAGACTCCAGTGAAATTTCACCCCTACAATAAATCCATCATAGAAATTAAAAAATTTTAGGTAATATGAGTGGGGTATAAGAAACATTCTGGCAAAAAATGAGGGCCCCCTCCGACCTAACCTCAAAAATAATTTCCGTGCCCCCACCCAGAATAATTTTTTTTAAACGCTCTCGCTAAATTGTCGAGCATATAAAATAAAGTTTATATGCACATTTTTATGAAAACATAAGAACTAGTAAGAGATGATAAATTTTGTGTGATTGAAAATCAAAATATGATTCTAGATATTTAAAACTTCATTTCGACATCTTATTCATTCGAGTTGCACCTTATTCGGTCTAGCACTGATTAGCAAGATCAACGCCAGAGTGGTTTGTATGTAGTGTAAGTTTGACTCGGCCTTCTTTAATTTGAATCAATCCCGACGACCCACGTTTTCCAAAGGGAAAATTTCGGACTATTTTAAATTCCACGGTACCCAAAAACAAAACAAAATGTGCAGTGTAATGCACATTTTTCTCATTAACTCACTGTATTACATAAAGTACTAAATACAATTAGATTGTAAAAATGCTAATTACATGTTCAACTTAAATAAAATAATTGAGTGTCCGCTAACGATCCCGAAGGTCAATTTATAGGTCAATTCGATATCTCATTAATTCTATATTCAGATAATTAAGTTAATAAAAATAACTGACGTTCTCTCTTTTTAAATTAAACGTTCTTTTTCGTATCAATTTCAACAAAATATTGTTACGACTGGAACGACGGCAAATGAAATGGATTGGCCCCTTTCAAATTCCTCACCAACGTTGACTCACGTTTCGGGACGTAACTTGGGACATACTCCATTCCAAATCTGAAGGGACGTTTATTTAAGTCGCGCACAATACGTCTCGCGAAATATCCGCTACATTAATTTCTGGCGATGTTCCAGCAATAAAGCCCGCCATTCGCGATAATGCAAAATTTATCCGTCTTCGTTCGTCTTTGCGCGACTTAAGCCCGTTGATGTTTGCACAGTTACGGGAGCCGGGAACTCGCGAATATCGCGTTTGCCGTTTCACCGTTTGCCTACGTATTAACGATATCGCCGTCGCTTTCCCGGAAAAGCGCCGAACTGATAGAGGTTTGTCGCGATTATCACGCCAAAGCGCGAAACAATTTACAGCGACGATCGATCGCGCCGAACTTTTCTCATTTCGTTCGACGCATTCGATTTCACGCAAAACAGGAGACATTAAAGTTGCGGCAGTTTGTTTTAATCAACATCTAATGTATCTTTTTTTCATTGGACCGAGTAAAAGAAATGGTTAATATTGATCGAAAACTGATCAGTTTTTCACCATTACTGAAAGTTTTTGTTTTTTATCAGGTTCGTTTTTTAATTTTTGGTTCATTCAAAATGTGAAATTTTTACACGACCGGGACATTGGCGCGTTATTTAAGTTTCCAAGGAGGCATGAAAAGCGACTTTTTCCGCCCGGCATAATAAAAATTGAAATTTCAGAATGAACGCATTCAATGGAAATCTATGAAACTCCAAAAACAAAGACGATTCGACAATCGATTGATTCGAGCCGACGAAAAATTAGGTCAACGCTGTTTCGCTAATTTCGTAGGCTCAATCAAAGCGATAATTTGTCCTGATGACCCTCCAAGGAAATGCCTTTTGTGCGCGTTTGTCGAAGGAACCGCTAATCGCCTCAATTTCCCGCGATTTTGAGCGATTGCCGGAATTGCTTCCGGCGACGAAAGCAATTGCAAAAGTGGCGACTTTTTGGTCGGACTATGTTGCGTTCTCATGCTAAATTCACGGATGGAAACTTATCGGTGAAAGTTGACAGTTCAAAAAAGAGTTTCGTCGGGGGAATCTGGGTAATTTGGATTGGCGGAGTTGAATTAGCGTTAATTTGGCGAGACGTCAAATTCGCCGAGCGATATCGCAAACGCCATTTTTTCGTGCGCGAACGCCCCGAGCGTATAATCATAATTCGCGTTACACCATCAGAACTCGATTAACTAATTACTGCAATATCTGCAAAGCAGCTGCAACTTTCGAGGCTCGTTAGCTTCTGCGCCGAAATTTACATGCTAATAAACAGCGATGGGTAATCGAAACGAGGGAAAATGTAGAGTTTGTAACTGGTATTAAACGATACGGCTGTAAGGGTGAATAGTTTGATTGTAGAAATGAGTTATGTTAGTTTGACTAACTACAAAGGTATAGTTAAGGTAAGAAAAAAAATTAGATTTAGTTTCTGAGTCTGTATTATATTTGACGGGATCTAGTAAAATATAATCTCGCTGAAGCACAAGATAAAAAGATTATGAAAATAAAACAGATCTGACTTAATCGTCTGTTTGAATTATTTACGTATATGTGTCATTCCGATGTCGAAACGTGATATTTGCTTTCAGTTCAGTATATTATTTTTCCCGGTGAACCGTGTAATTTAGTTTTGTTAATGATATGCTGTAATCACAATAATTACATTGTTCTACCTGTCAACAATTCGACGAGGAAATTACTTAATGTTTATATAGGATTTGTATTCGTAAAAGAAACTAAAAGATTAATTGAAAAAATATTGTTTTAACCAATGTAAGTTTTATTATTTTTGAACATCTGTGTTGTAATTTCAAATTGTCTTTAGATATCAGATGATATGTTTATATTCACGCTAGTTGAAAAATGTTACAGTGCAATTGTATTGAAAAATATTACTCTAAGAAAATGGATTCGTACAAATGAGTTCATAAAACAGTAAGATTGTAAAATACTGCGAAACATTCGTACAAACTATGAAGTATGTTGTACATCATGTCTTGTGAATAAATTCGTACGAGTTTTGCGACATGATTAGTAGTTTGTACGAATGTTTCGCAGTATATCACGAATTTACTGTGATACAAACTCATTCGTAACGTTTCATTTTATCAGTGTATACACCCATTTAATGTTGCATGAAGATGTAATATTTTAGAGATATATTTCAATTATTTCATATTTTTATAAAATATAAAATAATTATAATTTTACTCTGGTTCTAAATGAAAACCTTTTCTCATGGTAAGCCTTTGCCATATGTGCTAATGTCTATTAACCTTCTAAATTTTTATTCCCAATAAGAAAAAGTTCTTTAAATGCAATTTAATTAATTGCGATTTTCTTGATATATGCATGAAATTACATAAAATTCTACACCTAACTCAAAATACCAAAACATACTGTGCATT
>JABFPB010002452.1:0-20109 GCA_022817645.1 Ceratoteleas bidentatus
AAATTTCATTTAAATTTGTTTATAACAAAATTAACAAAATTTCATTTAAATTTGTTTATAACAAAATTAACAAAATTTCATTTAAATTTGTTTATAACAAAATTAACAAAATTGTTTCGTTAATATATTTTTGATTTTAAACATTCAAAAAAGTTGATTTTTTGTACTGCATTGACACTTTACATTATTTTCCAATAATTCATTATTTCTCATTAAAATTCCTAAACTACGTCGCGAAGAAGCGTCGAGTTCGTGCATATTCGGTTTCGCAATATCTTCACAGCTAGACGCTCATGTGGTCGTCGTTTGTGTGCGCAAATTACGTTTAACAAAGCATCATATAAATAATGTGATAGTGCACAAAGAGCTGCAACGGAATGTCGTGTAAAAGTGGGCGCGAAAATCAAAATGCTTGCTCGATAAGCGAAGGACTCGCAAATTGGGTCGGCGACCGACGGGCATTAAAATACACCGTCGGTTTATTACGCGAAATAGTGGCGGCAGACAGGCGACAAGCACACATATGTGTGGGCAATTGTTTTGACACTTTGGCGATCTTGATTTCCGACCGTTTCGACGGCTCGACAGCCTTAATAACGTCTTCGGCGGAAACGTCAATGGATTCGCTGCGTGGACATGACATAACCTTACTTTTTCCGGAATGCCTTATTATATTTGTCTCATATTTAGGTCAAAGTGCCTTATAATTATTTAGTAACACCAATGTCATTATATTTGCAATATATATATAATTGTAATATTCCTTGCAGCTAGAAAAAAAAATTATATAATTTGTTACTTGGTGACAAATATTTATATATTTTGAGAAATATATTGTAATTCACGAAGTTGTTGATCTCTAGTTTGCAAGTAATTAATTTTTGTATTGCAAACTGTGCTTCCCCTGCACATGATGGCTGACATTTAATTTATTATTTCTACTTAGAAAATTTACCGTGTATTGATTTTTTCGTTCATTATTCTAGCTTATTTTGTATTACTTTAGTCAATGTAATACTGCTTCAAGAAAGATTGGGCTCAAGATAAGTTTAATCGGCTGTAGCAATGAAGAAGAAGGGACTCCGTAGACATGTTGGCTCTGGTTATTTTGCGCGCATATACGCTTTTTGGCGAGTGTGATATTTTGGCACATATTTCGACATCGTAATAATAAAAATATCATCTGATAACAAAGTGTCGCAACAATCTGAAGGAACTGAGAAATTCGCCATATTTGGCGCGCGTTTTGAATGCGATAAGGTTTGTATTGCATTGTTTTGTTTGCCCTCTTAAACTTCTTCATCTAATATAAACCTTAACAAACCCAGTATTCGGAATCATCCTTCTTCAAAGAGGTTACATATTTTTAGTTTTTGACCCTACCTTATAAAACTTTACGATCACACCCTGGTATCCCTTTAAATTAAAATAGAATTCCCGTCCCTCTTGTTCTAGTTTGCAACATTGATTTTTGCACAATAATTAGAACGACATCTCGTAACCCGGGCAAAATCAACGACGGTCGCATAATCACCCGACCGTTGGGATCGGCTTTTTGCCCGGTCTTATTTTGCGACAGGGTATTGTCAGTCGCGACATTCCATTTATCCCGAAACAAATTGCAGCACTCCGGATAAATCCAAAATATATTCGTCACACAAGACACGTCCATTACGGCGCTCGCCGCATATTCGACGCTCTTCCGCAGAGGGGCCCGCATTACAGCGTTTCGCGCGAAATCAGAAATTTCGCGATTCGCCTTAAAATCCGAATAGGAAAAAGTTCCCGCGCGCCATCTGGCGAGTATTTTTTCGAAATCGGAAGAAATGGGGAATTCCATTGATTAGAGAGGCGCGAAAATTCGAATTGATTATTTTAGCTGGCAACAGGAAGAACGTCAAAAAGCGCGGAGCGGCAAAATGTTTATTTAATCGACGCGCGGGATGGCGTTGTAAAAACTGGGGAATAATTTCGTTGATGCCGCATGGTTAATTAAGTTAAATTACGGCGGCAAAATGACGACGGATTTTTCCCTGTTTATTCGGTTATACGATGCGGGATTGAGTTCGAATTGGTTTAAAACTTGGTGCATTATTAGTGAATGTGGTGTCTGTTGATCAATGGATGTGAGGTGAAACTGCACCGAGAAAAAAGTTCTGTCGAATACAAACAACGCATATTAACTAGTCCAAAAGAGTCGAACATAGTCAACGTATTAATTAGAAGGCAGTAAATGAGCTGAAGATAAAAATAAATCGATTATTTTTTACAATCACGTTGTCTAAACGGTATTTTAAAATAAAAATCTGACACTCTGCAACCTGCAGATGATCAGTCTGAATTCGATTGAGACGTAAAGTAATGGCACGAAATGTTCGTGCATTATACTTTTTTTCACTCGAAATAGTTGAGAAACATTTCATCCAGTTTCTTCGTACGAGAGAAACAGAATAAAGACCGCCGAGCTAATCTTACTCGCGTTGTGTCGCGAAAGAGAGTCCTCCTGTACCTTTCCCCAGCGTGGAATAAAGCCCCAACTTCATTACTGACCACATTGGAAAGCAGCTGGTATAAAACAGCGAACTTGTTCCTTAAAATGCTCGTTATTTGCGAATATTTTTTCATACGTCGTGGCAGACTCGCGTCCTTTATTTCCGCAACTTTTTATTAGTTCCGCCATTTGCGCCCGGAGTCGCTCGCGACGGTGCAGAGGCATCGCAACAATTGCTCGAGCCAGATGCGTGTGCCGTAAGTTTTTTTATCCAGTCGGATCTTATTTGAATGTTAATCCGGGAATGCGATGCAAGAGTGCACCCGTAGCATCGACATCGAGGCGAGGTCAGCGTTATGACTTTCGAGGTATGACGGACTATTTTTACGAGCACTGCACGAGTTGTTTTGTGTCTCTTTTTTTCGATTACACTGAGTTCTGTTTACATTTCGACAGTTTTGTTGACACTTTCTACTTGCAGAACCCAAATAAACATGGGAGAAAGATATGGTTGTAATCAGAGGTCATAAATGTTTTGAAACAGTTCCTGTTGAGTTTATTGTTGTGTCCTTTTGTATTTACTGTTGTGTTTTGGTATACTTTACCTTTGGTTTCTGAACACTTAATACAATTGACTACAAATTTATGACCGCAACTATTCGTATTACTTTCTTCATATGTTTTTATTGCATTATATTGACATTTTTTATCCGAACCAGGAAATAAATATGAAGAGAGATGTTTTTCGTTTTGCGTTTGTTTGTATTTTTAAAAAATAAAAAAGTTTTAGTTGACCGCAACTTTATGCTAGCTTTCATTCTTTTATTTATTATTTTTATTGTTGCCTCCAGAATTCCGCGTGGTTAAGGTCATGGTTCATTTAGTTTCAATTCCAAATATTAATTATTTTGAAATTATTATTGTATTGTTTATACGACTTTCTTACCGTATTTTGTTTGTTCCACCCCGTCGAGCCCAGCTTTTCGTTTACAAGACCTTTTCGACCCCTGTATTGTTTATTTGACTTGTTTGACCTCGGCACTTAAAACAGCTTCAAAACAAGCTTGTAAATAACTCTTTTGTTATGTTCCCGTGTTTACTTTTTCTTTAACAAGACCATTTGCAAATAAGCGAACAAACTGTTCCCTTTCGCGTTTCGAATAAAGACGGTTCGCAACATTATTTCAACCATTCTCCGTGCGGAGAACTCATCTCGCGTTAGAATTTTTCGCGGCACACGTTTAACACGGCTTCATATCCGTTTCTCGTTTGTTCTGGGAGACTTACATTTGCACGCTCGAGATCAGATAGCGCCGACAATTATCAAAGCCGGGAAAAATCTTATGAAATTAATTAGTTCTGCCAAGTTGAGCGCCAAGCGATTCGGAGCGTAATACGCGCGAATTAAAAGCAAAAGTTGCGTCTAAGATACGCGCCGGGCAATGATCGCGGAGACAATGACAGCCTGAAATGAGACACGGCATCCAATTAAATTGGAATGAAATTCCAATTCACGCGTCCTGGAACATGCGGGGGGCGTAGAGGTCGAAGTCAAATTCATCGGAACACCGGACATTTCGATCGCGACGATTTTACGAACGAGCGCGATCTGTCGGGTAAACGAACGAGTGAAAGGGAGGAATGTCATTACAATCGACGCAAAATGCTCCCGGTAGTCCGTGACCATAAAACCAGATAAATTATCCGCACGAAAATAATTGATTAATAATGGCGGCAATCAGAGTGTGACGGCGTCTTTCAATTTTTGTCACGGGCGCAGCGCGCCGTATAAACACGTTTCAACAAATCCGCACTGTACACGGGCGCTTTGTTTTAGAACCGATTTTTCGACATACGCCACAGTTTTTCGATGGTTGCCGGTAGCTGGATTGATGGTCGACGTCACCTTGGCGTTTTATTATCGTAAGGTTGTGTTGAGTATTTGTAAAATGTGTTGTTTGTTTTCCTCCCCAAGGTCAAAAAAGTGACAACCATCTGAATTTTTCTTGGTTTGACTTTCTCTTCAAGGTCAAAAAGGATCGATAAACCGTGTCTTTCTTTGTTTGTTTGTTTTCCTTCTCAAGGTTAAAAACGTAAACAAACCTTGTCCTTTGTTTTTCTCTCGAAGATCAAAAAACGTCCTTGTCTTTCACTCTAATGTCAAAAACGTCAACAAATCGTGTTTTCTTTGCTTGTTTTTCGGTTCAAGCTCAAAAAACGTCAACAAACAGTATCTTTCTTTATTTGTTTTTCTTTCCAAGGTCACAAACATCAACGAACCGTATCTTTCTTTGCTAGTTTTTCAGTCCAAGGTCAAAAAACGTCAACAAACCGTATCTTTCTTTATTAGTTTTTCTTTCCAAGGTCAAAAACGTAAACAAACCGTGTCTTTCTTTCCTTGTGTTTCACTCCAAGGTCAAAAACGTCAACAAACCATGTCTTTGATTGTTTTTCTCTCCAAAGGAATTTTTCGACGCCCGTGTATCGTGTCCCAGTATTTCTTGTATTTGCATCTTCAGGTGTTCCATTAGCGCGACCAGTTCGTGCTGGTAATTGTACAATGCATACTAAACAAGGTTAATCTTAGCAGAGCGTGTAAATTAGATTAGATACGTCGCGGGCGGCGTTCTTGCTCTTCATGGGCGGCGGAAAAAGTGCGGCATTTCTGCAGTAAGGTTAACTGGTCGGCCGTTGCGCTGTCTCATCGAACGCATTGATTTTGAAATGCGCGCTTTTTTGCACCCGGCTATTTATACGGTTTCGCGCGACGAAACGTGACACGGTTATAACGAAATCAATTAAGTTCGCAGAGTCGACAGGCGAGCGAGGAAAAATGCGTCGCAGGCCGCGAGCGTGAAGCGTAGTATTTCTCCAACTGTGAAATCAGCTCCTTGCGTATAAAAATTATAAGATGCAAATAGAACGGCGACACTTTTCAAACGAACGACAGTCGTAGAGAAAATGTTTTCGCGTCTTTTGCGCCATTTCGAGTGCTTTGAATTTTTGGAACGAATTTGTCCAAGAAATGTTTGGTCCAAAAGTGTCATCAATTTATCTTAATTTGGTAAAATCTTTTTATTTCCTCTATGTCCATTCTTAATATGTATGAAAAATGTGAAAATTTGCAATTATTATAGTAACACTTGTATAAGTATTGCAATGAAATGTGGTTTTTCAGAGAAAGAATCAAAATCAACTTCATTCCGATGAAGTACACTTGTAAGTTCCATGACGTGGTAATGTCATTATTTCTAGCTTAAATACTTGTTAAATTGTAACAAACTGAATTGTATTACGGAGTTATTATTTTTGCTCAATAAAATATTCGGATAAATCGCAGTATGCTGAATTGATTGCATTGAACATGAATTATGCATCTCGAAATTAATGACTCGAAAGGCGATATAAAATAAATAACTGTGGATGGTGGATATCAATGTGTATACATGGATACCTTCATTTATTACACGCACTTTGAAGTTCAAAATTAAAATGCGCGGAATTTGCGGAAATGAATATCTCGGAATACCTGCAACTGTTTAATCAGGTAGATGCAGTTGAACATTATTTTTTACTAAATTTCGAGCGAAAATCATAGTGATTTTCGCTCTTTTAAATGATTTTTTTCTCGGATCTAATGAAGAGGGAATCTGGTTTGTGGTGTATTCGAAATTAAAATTTTTTGCAAGCATTTGATGAGTGTTAGTTTCATCCAAAGCAGCTGAAATTGAATTTTTTCGAAAAGTCTGGTGTAATTTTAATAACGCCCCTTGAAAACAATTTTTTAAATCAACTGTTTTTTGTTTCCTGAATTAATTCATTTTATTATTTTATAAGTATTTCTTGGCGTCACTTTCGTTACTTTGAGGTATCAGATTATATTATGTAACTGCATCTTCGTTCGACAAAATGTAACTAAGCACAGAAAAGTAATTACATTAGCCAAATAAACTAGTTACCTAGTTACACAAACTAACTTTGGTTTCTCATAGTTTAAATCCCAGACAAATATTTTTATAGAATTTGTTGTCAATCCTCCATTTTCTCCTGAAAATATTATTTCCAATCAAATGAGAAAATTATCTGAAAACTTAATTCTGATAGTATTTTTATAGAATTTGTTGTCAATCTACCATTTTCTCCCACCTGAAAATACTATTTCCAATCAAATGAGAAAATTATCTGAAAACTTAATTCTGATCAATTTTCTAAATTTATTTTCGGGTAAAGATATCATTACCCCTATATGGCTCACATATGTGCTGTCAGACTTTATTATTTTTACGAACCGTTTAAGTTACAGGAAAGAAAATTGCCTTTCCCAAATAAAACTGAAAAACAAGAAATCGCATTTATTAAAAATGTTTTAAAATCGACGAACGTCGCTCAATTCACGAAAATTCCATTCTTTCTTTCTTGAACTTCGGCTCAAGTGTCCCTACCTCGAACAAACAATATCGCGAGCATATCCGAACCGTCGATCTGTCGAATTTCTTTCACCGTATTTACAGCGGCGCGAGTTCGCGGGTCCCCTCGGGACGCAAACGGAGCGTGAAGCGGACTCGTGCCGGTCGATTCTTTCGGTCAACTGGGTCGCTGAAAAGCGTCGCCGGTGCGATATTTCGTGATTGAGCGTGGACTGCGGGACAATGAGACTCGGCCGGGACGAAGGTGAAGGCAAAAAAGGAGGGTCGATTATTTTTCCTCCGCGACACTTTGTTTGAGAAAAAAGGCGCTGTAAAAGAGCCGGGCGTTTTTCGCCGATTTCGCGATGTCGAATGAAACCCGATACGCGGTGTATCGGGATCCCCGGGAATTGGAGATAAAGCTGAATTAAATTCGACAAAAGTGCAGCCAATTTACGGGACAATGCGGAACGCTCGCTCGCAACAATTAGGATTTGGCTCGGAAGGTGTATTTGAATGCAGAGCGATTTTCCTTTTCACCATTTTTCCTCCAAGGAAACGGTCGCAGGATGTATGTCAGACGAAAGGAAATAATGAGAAGTCGCTGCAAGTGGACTGTTCTCGAGCATTTCCTCGCTACATTTCGTCCAATTTTTCCGCCAACAATTATTTCGCCGGGAAATTAATTAATTTCCATACGGCCGCCTGACAAAGCGCAAATCCGGCTCGAAGGACCTAATGAAGTCGTCTTGCGTGTCACGAAGACGAACCGCAGGCTAATTTCGTTCGGGCTGACGAGATTTAAATGAATTTCCCTTCGACGCTTTGTCGAAAAGAATTCATTACCGGGCTTTGTGGGCGCGGTTACAGGCCGATTTTGGCGCCACCTGACGGCGCGCCGATGGATATTTCAGCGGCGATTGTTTTGACGTCATCGCGCGCTGTAATCACGCCGCGGTAATGAGAAAAAGCGAAATGCCGAGCGATCGCTCGCAGGTGTCAAAGGCACGGTCTGAATAACCGTTGACGGGGCGCGCACAATGATTCGATTAATGCGGCAGCGGACTTTGTCGTGGGTTCGGTCGAAAATGCGATTCCGTCGCGTTCTTGCCGTTAATGGAATTGTTGTTGCGAGGACGGCCTGGGGGGACGGATAGGGGAAGATGATCGGGTTTTTGAGGTTAGATTCCTGAGATGGATGGAGTTCGAGTGCGAATCTCGGGATAAGGTGTATCAAAGATGACCGTATTTCGCCAATTTATTATCGATATTTTTCGAAATATTGTCGACATTCTTCCAATTCAATGAGCGATTTATTCTGTATTTGTGGCTACCTCGCTTATTTTCAATTACTTATCAATTTAATTTTCTGTTTAGATATTAATTTAAAGGGGCAAGTTAAAAGTGACAATTTCCGCACATTATTTTTTATAACTTCTAACTTTTTTTTCGCAAAAATCCATCGATACAACTAATAGTCCTCGTTAGGAACAAATGACTGTAATTGAAGAAAATTGTTGTGAACATTTTTAAAAGTTGCGAAATTTCAGAAATATTTATGGTACCTGGTACCAGTGGATATTAATGCATTATATAAGCGTACGTGCTATGTTAGAGTCGAGTATAATTATGATACAAATAGTTGATAATCAATTTAATGAATGCGTTTAATTCGAATGAAAACTATCTGCGTTGCCAATACTGAATTATTGTTGAATATTGTTATTTATACGCATACAATTATGTGTGTAATCCAATTGAATTAATCAATTAATCATCAAAAAATGAGATGTTAATTTAATCTTTTTTTAATCTTTTTTATCATAATATAGTACAGACTTCTAAATTTTATTAATTAATTTAACTCAACTAAACATTTAGTTGTATAAACTAATGTTGAGTCCGCATTATTAAAATGTAATTAACTGAACTAATTCGTTCATTTAGTTCAAATTTACTAAATAATTATGATCCACTTGATTAGTTAATGTCCATAATTCAGAAAAATTATGGTTGAAATATCTTCAAGTTATTCTTATAATACTTACAGATTTATCACTCATTGGATATGACATTCCTCAACACCCCATCTGGATTGGAAATATTCCAAACATTTAGAGTACCTAATTTTCCAAATTTTGCCGTAAATATGTAATAATTAATCGAAATTTCTTTAACACTAGAACACTCGAGCAAAATATCATGTATTCGAGTTCCTATTTCAATTCACAGGAAATGAAAATTTAATTTAATAATTAGTTATTAAAACAATGTCATTGCGATATTTGCTTTGATAAAAAACAAAGAAAATTAAAACAGCTATAAATAAATAAACTACTGGTAAAAAATTTGTCATCGGGCGTCATTGTATTAAATTAATAGAACTGGTCAGAATTACCAGTTCTGTTAATTTATTTATTTATATTAATGTATATTAATTTATAAATTAGTTTATAAATTAATGTACATTAATATAAATATATAAATAAATAATATAAATTACTATAAACTTTATATGTTGCTTCTTTTTAATTTAAATTTGTACGCTTGTCAACACCATATTTTTAGGTCACACCCCCATATCAGATCCCATTTCTTCAAAATTAATGCCCACGCAGTATAGTATATCCTCAGTGTTTCGACCATTCTTGCTTTCAGTATTACCGATATAGCAATTGTCATTCATTAGGTTGTTATCTTAATTTATTGATATTCCTTGCAATAAAGGGAAGTGATGGGGTTAAAATCAGATGATCTGCGAGTAATTAGGAACATCTGAATGGAAATATTTATCGACTTGCTTAGGTAGTAGAGATTGCATTTAAATGAATAGGTAGTATTGATACGATGGGAACGATAATAAACAATTGGTTATTAATGTATGATAATTTGGGTCAGACTATATGTAATTAATTATTTTAGATTGATTGCTGGTGATCAACAATTATGATTGAATGAATGCTGCAATGCGATTACTAATCTAAGCGGTGTTATTTATGTACAGCCTCCAAAAATTATGTCATAGAAACGAATAGAATTGAATTGATAATGAAACAAGGAATTCCTTGGCCGAACGATTCCGAATACATAATTTGATTTTCAATTCGATTCTATTCTGTTCTATTACGTTGACTTATAAATGTTTCAACGACAATTTGTGAATATTAAAAATGAATTCGTTAAAGACTTTCAACAATTAATTATTACAATTATTATTATTAATAACAATTATTATTAATTATAAAACAAATATTTAATTTTTATACTTAACAGTAACGATTTAATTTTATAACAATTTCTGATATTTGGAGCAAATGTATTTTTATTTCGAATTTATTCACTGAAATAGTGAGTTCCACTTCCATATAAAAACAATATTGTATACATTGGAAACATTATCCTTCTGCCATATTTTCTTATAAAACCTATTTTTTCACCCTCTTCATATCAACACCCAATCATTCTGAACTAAGTCTCCTTAATAGACTGCCTCACATCAATTATTCATAAATGACCACTTAGATCGATCACTTAGCCGTCGTTATTCAAAAGTCCCTGTTAACATCTCATTACCAAAGATTGATTAGCCTCGCCCAATTATTTAAGATGGATCATTCCACAACAAATTGCTCGCGTAAACGATTAAAAAATGTTTTTCCGCTCCTCAAATCCCGGTTAAAAATGTTAGGGGATGTATATGCGATTACCATCCGATCATAAATTCCGCGCGGGAAATTGAATAAGGAACTGAAACGCTCACAGTCCATTGTCTTCGGCCTTTTTTCGCGTCGACCCGAGTGGAACGAAATTCGCGCGATTTTCGCCAACTTTGATAACGCGAAACAATGGTAAACTTTAAACAAAATGACGAAATGGACAAGCGCAAATTGCAGCCAAGTTACAGTGGCATTTGATGCGAAATTGCGGGCATTAAATACAGTCCGCAGAAACGAAATTCTCGGGCGCGCAAAAGGCGCGATCTTTTTGCGTCTCTTTTTTTCGGTTGTCTGACCGTTCGCGCCGTTTCCGCGCGGTAATTGAATCATCAATCACGGATAATCATATTTCAGAAAAATGAAGCGCGCAACGATCGCACGTAAACGCGTTGTAATTGCGAATATTGATTAAGCGAAATGCAGTTTGAATTTGGCAGCGGCTAAAAGAATTAACGGCTGACTTTATTGGCCGACCAATAAAATTGTCGCGATTATTCGTGATAAATTGCTCGGTTTGCATGCTAATCAAGCGTCATCCCACCGATACGCGTAACCGGATCTTTGCGTAAATTAATTAGTTATGTCGAGGTTAATCGATAGTTTCATCTCGCGACATCTAGCGGAAAGATAATGCGCTCGTTTCATCGCGATTTTGGGTTGCATTGGTTTGGAACGTATTTTTTTATATATTTTTACATTTGTTCTAAAAAATGTATTGCTTGTGAGTTAATTGTGTAAGTTTTCAAGGATACCGATTTGTATAACAGGTTTTTTTAAATTTGTTTGAAATTTCAGTGGTATGTTCTCTTTCAGTCAGACTATCGATTTATTCGTTCCCGGAATCCTTGAATTAACCTGAATTAAATTTTGCCAATCAGTGATTCAAAGGTGAGTTAACTTACAAATATCTTAGATGAAGAGAGTTGAATCAAAATAAAAAAAATAACGTTGATTCAATTCTCCACACCCTTGACATATATAACATCAACTTCAATCAGCTTATGTATTTCTTTGGTGATACGTATTTGTCATTATCATTTTTCAGTGCACCACTAACTCTTTAAGCAGCGCCACCTTTCGGTTGAGTTTTTAGATTAGAATGCTTCCCCATTGTACTTCGATATTTTCCAACTATCCCAGTCATATTTCATACAATTGGAACTCGACGAAAGTCCACTTGTCGACCGAAATATAGTGGATAATTCGCGTTAATTAAGTGCGACGAAGATGGCGCCACGTCCGCGCTCTTAATTCCTGCCATCGAAAAATGCCGTCGTCTTCCATTTTTGCGCGAATAGTTGGTCTTTGCAGTTCGTTTGTTTCTTAAAGACGTCCCAGGCGAAGTCGTCGACAAGGCTTGTTACCCAAACTCCCCGCCGAGCTTCGGCAGCGTAACCACTTTGAAATGTTCCGAGTAGTTTTGCCGATGTCTTTTGAGAAGTTATTCAAAGACATTTGCAGAAGCTCATCGAGCGAAGCTCTTCCTATCTGCGAAGCAATTACTGCGCGAACCAGTTTTAGCGGATCATTCTTCTTGCCTGGGCGTCTCTTTTCTTATCGGACGTCCTTGTCCAATGCAAACTGTGCCGGGGCTTCCGATATTGAAAGTTCGCGAGTCGGTTACGCATCGCGGAAATTTTTTCGCGCTCTATAGGTGGAGATTTGAGGGAGATTCAAGCCCGAGAGGGTACCTACTAATGCTGCGAAAACACTACGCGTCTAGGTGGAATTGAACTGAAAAGCGGGTGCCATTCCCAATTTAATCAATTTAGTTATAAGAAATGTTGTTAATAATGTACGTTATTATTAAGTATTAATCATTATAATAATAATTATTATATTACATTTAATTATTAATAATAATTGGATTTGGTATTAGATGTTCGTATATCTATGTTCGAATATCTATGCCATACTTATCATATGTATTTAGTAGCCGACCCATTGTACACCGATATAATTACTTGTTTTGTTTGAAATATATTTATTTGTAAACTTTCAAGTTTTATGTTTCAAGTCAATGATACAAACATTTCCCGAATACAGAATTTGTTTATACAAGGTTATGCTTTTCTCAAGGTCTCAAGGTTATTTGGATAAATAACCTTGTGTTATTTATTTGGATATTTAACCTTGTGTTATTTATTGGTCTCAAGGTTTTTGGATAACCTTGAGATTGAAATTCGTTTATATGTCAATCTCCTTCTAACTCTATCAGATTATAATTAGTTTATAAACACTTCCATTGCTTTTTTCTCATTTTTTCTGCGGCAAGATCGACTCGAATTATTAACAAAAAATTGTATTTCTAACAAATTCCTCAACTAATCCTATTTCGAGTTAAAATTTATCTCTCTGCTTTGTTTGTATACAAACAAAGCCATTAATCCTTCGCTTGGTTTTTGTAATCGACTTTGAGGCTGCAAACAAAACAAACCGATCTCAATTTTGCTGTAGCGCAATGCACCCGTTTTCCCAACAATTACGACGAGATGAATTTCGGCGGGACAATGTTTCGTGAAATTATTTTTGTTTACGCAACGCGCAAGGCTGTTCCTGTTGCTCTGCGCGCAACTTTTATTGTGTAGTTAGTGAAACGTAATTGTTTCGAAGTAACACAACTTTCGGTAATTCAATAAAGCAGTTCCAGCGAATCAGCCTGATCTCGGTGTAACTTCAGATATCGTTGTCACACTTAAATATTTATTGTCACACTCAATTATTCATCGCGGCGTCTTAAAAGCTTTTAACAAGTTTGCGAAAGTTGAGGCAAATTGAGATGAGGTTTGAATATTAAAAATATTTACTAACGAATGCCCCTTTCTTTGTAAATAAGCATTTTAACTACTGCCATCAAACCGCAGAAAAATATATTGAATATCTTTTTTCTTAAAACCAACTTTTTGCTGACTGGCAAACTATTTTGATTAAAGTAAACGACGCCTAACCTCAAAATCTGTGCAGCAATAACTTGTCTAGAAATTTGTAGTTCCATTAATCTTTTCATTTATAAACCACAAATGCCTTATCAACCAAACATCGAGCATCCCAATTGACGAAACAAAGTTATCTTCATTTTTTGTCAAGTGCGCAGCCTAATTAACACGGTTAGCCCAATGAGATTATTTCACGCGTCATTTGTTCGAAGGCTGTAATTAAATTTCCGAAGAGCGCCGCCCCGGAGTTTCGTTATCGGCGCTCACGTTTATATGCATAAACACATCGGGCTTCGAGTCCTGCGCTCTTTTTTTGCCAGGAATTACCAGCGGCAGCATAATTTTTCAATTTAAATAACACCGATATTCAAATGAACCGGCGCCACGAAAATAATCTGCCGCGGCCCGAACAAGCATACTGATTAAACCAATTGAACCACCGCGGATGTCGAAGCGCCTCAAAGTCACGTTTATTGCGAAATTTCTAGGTTATGTTGCACGAGTTTTATTGGAAACATGCTTTCTCCGATTTTCTCCGATAGAAAAAGTATTTTTCTTAATCCAAAGCTCCGTTGAGAAGGAAGAAAAAGGTTGCTGACTCATATTTTGAGGTTAGGTTATTTAATCCTAGCAAAAGTTCCTTAATTCTCCCTTAATTTCTTCTGTAACCAAAATTTTTGGAAAAAGCGTGTTTTAAAACAATTTTCAAGGACTTCTTTTAATTTTAAGGTTATGGTAATCGATTGAATTAACCTGAATTCTGTTTCTCACGTGTGTGACTAGAGGGTGAAAAAACTTCGCGACCCATTGAAATTCTGCGTCATTTGCTAAACAACTTTTAAATATGCAGTAAGTCTCTGTTCTCAAATTCTATTTATATTCTAAACAACGCGTCCTGGGAACATGACATGAATTATTGATTGCGATCCTAATTGATATTTGATCCCATCGCGCGCACGCGCAGTCGAAACAAAAATGTCGCGCGACTTATTCCGCCAAGAAAAACAATAATGATGATCGCCAATAATTTGCGGGCTAAGTCGGACGGCAAAAAACGCGACACCCTTTAAATGCCTTTAAGCCGATTTATCATAGTCGGGCGGTCTATTCTAGAACAATTTGCGCAAATTAGCCGGGTTCGGACGTGATCGATGAGTCATTAACCGGTGTCCGCCGCCGCCATTTTTCAGCACAGATTCTTGCCGGGTGATGTGACTGCGAATTTCAGATGAGGGTGCGACTGATTTATGTTAATGGCTGACTTGGATTGTTCTATTTCATATTTGATATAACTTGTATTTATATCAAGAAAGTATTTGTATTTATTTTAGAATTTGTTTTTAATTTTAGGTATCGATATCTTTATGATTCTTTCACTCTTTCAATACATCCTTTCGGATCGAAATGAAGAATTTACAGAATTACAAAAGGAATCATTTTGGGAGACAAGAAGTCCTTTGACTGAAAAAATCCTTTTGTGACAAAAGGAATCTTCAATTAAATTTATTTTCAAGTGGTTTAACTCAGAGTTCGGGCTTCCTTGCATGTCGGTTGTTTAAATCGTAATATATGAGATTCATATGAAATCAGGATGGTACCATATGTTGACCATATGTATGCTCTTACCCATATAGACATGGAATTCACGTGGATTCTACGTGGAGGAACATTCGGACGTAGATTCGACGTAGATTCCTCGTCGAATCTACGTGTTTTAAAGTGTGTCTGTTTGGGTATGTCCTACGTAGTCAACGATACATGCAATTCAGAATACTTTGAATTCGAAATGCCACCATCCGGAATACCTTCACAAATTGTTCATCAGCTTCCTGGTCACAAGAATTACTTACGGAGAGCCATCCAAATTCATCCCATCAAACACTGATGAACACGCCACCCGTCACACGCTTCCCCGTAAAGCAACGTTATCAAATTTATGCCGTATCCCGAATGCTGCATCCAATCGTTTAGCCGACGATAATGGCCCTTTGTTCTGATACAATTTACGACGAAAGATGCTTATTTCACGGGACTATTGATCACGCGACAGGAATCAGGTTTGCGTTTTTCATTTCACGTAATAGGTTCGACAAAAGCTTTTATGTTTTATTCAAGTGCGAGCGCAACGAAGACGCTCAGCAAGACGTCATATTTGTTTTCCCGGCGCATTTCAGCGGCAAATCGTCGAACATTGGATTTTTTTTCGTCTTACAACTTGGAGACAACAAGGTGTCGTTAAATCGAACGGATCGCTTTGTTTTCTCTCACCATTTTCTCCTTTCCCCCTTTTGCTTTTTAACAGGAAAATATCCACGAAAAAAAAATTACACGGAACCCATAAATTCAAAACAATTTTCGAACTTTCGAAATTTCCGACGGTTTCAAAGTTTCGATAACTCTGACATCTTCGAATACTTCGAAACTTCGAATACTTCGCAATTTCGAAGACATCGAATAATTCAAAACTTCGAATAATCCGAAACTTCGAAGACATTGAATACATCAAATCTTCGAATAATTAGAAACTTCGAATGCTTCGAAGTAATCGAATTATTAAAAACTTTGAAAACATTGAAAATTTCAAACCTTTGAATAATTCGAAACTTCGAATACTGCGAAACTTCGAAGACATCGAATACTTCGAAGCCATTTAGTACTTCAAAACTTCGAATAATACGAAATATAATACATCGAATAATACGAAACATCGGATACTTGAAAACATTTATTAAACCTTAAATATCCCATAAATGTTCTGCGAACATTTAAAACATTTAAAGAAGTTTTTGTTCCGGTGGAAATTCGTATATGTCCATGAATAGGTTCTGTGTTGCATCGAGAAAAAAATCACCCCTTTATCCGGGTTAGAAAACAAATTATGACCCGACGAGATCCGACGTAAACTGCATTACAGGGCAGTTTCCCCCAAATGGGCGATGCCGAAAAGATTCGCGCAAAGTCGCGTAAGCCGCTGCAATCGCTTTCGAGTCATAGCGCGGAACAAAACGCTCTCATTGTACACAATAAACTTCTTTAACGACCCGGCATGCTTGTCGCTGGCATCATTAACGTTATCCGATTTGGTTCGTCCATTGTTGCAAGATCGCCGATAACTTGTTACCGTTTATTCCAATCTCTTCGTCGATTTAGAAAACGCCGCTTGGAACTGTCGAACCTCTACCTGATTGACAACTTTTCGTCTGTCGGAGTTGTCAGACCGTCACTTATGAAAGTTGCGTGGCACCGGGAGACTCACCTGCGAACAAAAAGCGAATCCGGGAGTTTAGCAATGCGGCGATATGAAGAACAGGAAATTTACGAGCGCGCGGAATTGGCCGGGCAAAAATGCAAACAATTGAAACTCGCGGTGAAAATATTTTCGCCGGATTGGGAAACTCCGCCTGGAAATATTGGAAAAGTTGGGCATCAATAAGACGGCGAAATTCGGGTGTAAGAGACACGTGCGTGCGCGAGAGAATGTTTTTGTGTATGCTAGTTACATTGCGAAACTCGTACTCTTTTATTGGTAAAAGATAAAAAAACCGAGATGAATCGAAACCCGGTAAGTTTGATTTAGAATAAATCCTGTGGGGACGAAACGATTAAATCAACCTTCGTTGAATCAGCTTTGAGTCAACCTTCGTTGAAAGTTAAATGATAGTTGATTCAACCTTCGTTGAATCAACGTTGAGTCAATATTTGTTGAATCAGCTTTGACTCAACATTCGTTAAACCTTTGTTGGATCAACGTTGAGTCAACCTTTGTTGAATCAATGTTCAGTCAACGTTTGTTGAATCAACATTGAGTCAATATTCGTTGAATCAGTTTTGAGTCCACCTTTGTTGAATCAGCTTTGAGTCATCATCCGTTGAACGTTAAATCAACTTTAGTCAGCCTTCATTGAACATTGAAACAACGTTACGTCAACATTCGCTTAGTTTTGAATCAACGTTGAGTCAATCATTGTTGAATCTGCTTTGAGTCAAATTGGTTGAACCTTTGTTGAATCATCGCTGAGTCAACCTTTGTTGAATCTGCTTTGAGTCAAATTCGTTGAACCTTTGTTGAATCAACGTTGAGTCAACCTTTGTTGAATCAATGTTTAGTCAACGTTTGTTGAATCAACATTGAGTCAACCTTTTGTTGAATCAGCTTTGAGTGAAATTCGTTAAACCTTTGTTGAATCAACGTTAAGTCAACCTTTGTTGAATCAATGTTTAGTCAACGTTTGTTGAATCAACATTGAGTCAACCTTTGTTAAATCAGCTTTGAGTCAACCCCTGTTAAATCAGCTTTAAGTTAACATCCGTTGAACGTTAAATCAACTTTTCGTCAGCCATCGTTGAACGTTGGAACAACGTTTCGTCAACCTTTGTTGAGCTTTGAATCAAGGTTGAGTCAAAGCTGAAATTCCTTGAAAGCTGAATAAACTTGAGTTAACCTTCATTCAACGATGAATCAACGCTGAATCAACCTTTATTTAACGTTGAATCAACCTTTGTTTAACGATGAATCAACATTGAATCGTCCTTCATTCCACGTTGAATCAACGTTTGCTAAACGTTAAATCAACGTTGAGTCAACTTTCTTTAACTGTTGAATCAACATTGTCTCAGTTCAATTGAACCTTCAATCAACGTTGACATTTTGCCATTGCCATTGATTCAGCTTTGAGGATTCCAGTAGAATCGTGTCAGCGTGATATCGACGTTGAAAGAAGTTTGAATTAATTCACTAACAGCTTTTAAGACAAACAGGAAATATATCAATTAACTTTGAAGAAAAATTATTATTTTCAACCGGGAAACATTTAATTGCATAAAAGATCTTTACTTTTTTGTTTCAAGGAAAATGACTTATTTCGTACAAGCATTGTCATATTTAGAACGAATCGGTTTCGAGGTAAAAGTTTGAGGTATGGTTCGGGGAGACAGAATTGGTTTGGCGTCGGGTTAATCGAGCGGGATTGTTCGATCTCGGCTAGTGTTTGGTTTGGCAACAAAAATTGGGGTGATGAATGGCGGGTTTACGGAGCTCATTTTGGGTCCTGACTTTTCGAGTAATCCGTCATAATGTTGAATGATGTACTTGTAATGCGATTGACGGGTCAATATTTTCGGTTGTTTTGATGTTTGGCTATTCGCGATGGAGCGCATTTAAGTGCTTTTTGATTGGAGTAACATTTGAACAAGGTATTGTTTCGACTGAAATATGAGAATTTATGGCCTATTGAAGGATTTTGAATGGAAGCTCCATCATTTTTCGCGAGCCTGAAGATAAGCAAGATGTTTCGAATTTAAAAATAAGTCTTCACGGACGCAATAAAAAATAAAAAATGCCCTGGTATCTCAGTGAAAAATTGTGCATTGTTCCTGCGCTGAAATTAAAATCGCTAATCGAATAATCTGTCCGGACAGTATCTTGTGAATATTAATCATATTAAGAATAAATGCTTAAGAATATTATGCTGTAGATGAAATATCTCAGGAGTATTAGTATGCATGAAAGGAAATCAACAAGAAAGATAATTTGCTCGAAATTTTTGAAATATTAAAATATTAAGATGCCGTTGAATCTTAATTTAACGAGATTATGTACCTTATGGAAATTATCACATTTTTAAAACGCAAATACAAATTTCTTCTCTTTTGATATTTTTAGTGAGTCCAATTGTAATTGTGGTAATTTCGATTTAATGGAAGAGCTTTTAATTTTAAAACGGATATCTTTAAAATCTATCAGTCAAACTTTGGGTTCTGCATTATCATGAAAATGTGTTAACTTAAATGCCAAGATCCGGCGACCATTTCCCATCGAACGAATTACTTGAAATGAAACAACTGTAATTTGTAAATTAAAAAATCGGACCGTTTTTAGTGCCGAATTGCGTTTTTATCGAAGAAACTTGATTAAATTTATTTCCGCAGGCATTGTCTGAATAGCAGTGCGAAAAAAGTGCACTTTTTAATTGTGCTCAATGCGCGTATTTCATTTCTTTGTGTATCTCTGGACTGGAAAAAGCCTACATTTTGTCAAGGGAATGTTATCGATCAGGTTTTCGGGAAAAAAGGAGAAAACGATTTCAGTTTATTGCAGCATTTTATTGGAATTTCGAACTGTTTTGTTATTTCTTCGCTGTGACTCGATTTTTATGTGAGTTTATCGCGTCGGTCAACGCGGATATGATCGATTTTCCGACATAAGACAATTGCTCACGTGTTTATGCATATGTACTACCGATCTTGCTTTCGATAGAAATGCTTCCCCCATCCAAGCATCCGCTTTCAGTTCGATGAAATTCTTATGTAAAATGTTATTTGTGTGGTGTAAAACGTTTTGGCTTAGTATTAATAAAAATGAGTAATAGATTTGTTGAAATTGAATTACTTTTCATTTACTGAAAGTGAATACGAAAGACAAAAATACAGAAAAATAACTTTTTTTACTGCAAAAATTTGGATATTACACCCTATCAGTGAAAAATATTTTTAAATATTTTTAAATATTTTAGAAATATTTTTTAAAATATTTTAAAAATATTTTAAAAATATTTTTAAAT
>JABFPB010002453.1:0-20106 GCA_022817645.1 Ceratoteleas bidentatus
CTTAATATGTTTCGCAAAAAAATTCAATATGTTTCAATATGTTTCTGTACGTTTCAATATGACATTTTTAATAGGGTTCACGGCTTTTAAAATTCCATCAGCACATGCAAAATTGCCAATCCTGAATGTGATTATATATATTTTTAAATTCAAATACGTTTGTTTATATTATTATTGCACTTTTAGGTTTATACATAGCAAAGAGATCTATTCAAATTCAAATCCATCCATGAAGATACGAAACGCGCATGCCCAATGTAGTATATAACGCCACCTACTCAGTGGCGATTGGATTCAGTACTAACATTGGTTTGTCTTGAAAATTACAGGGTTCGAAGAACCTGAATCTGCGCTAATTATAATAAAGTTTGATTCTGTGCCGCAAAGTGTCAACATGCAGCAATAACGTTTTGTAGCTAAACAAACTAGACATGCAAGATATTTGCGAAAATATCCAAGCGGCAATCGAACACGGCAGAACCGACATCATTCGGTCCCTTTTGGATGCGTGTATGTAAACACTAATCTATCAATTTCATCTTAACCTCACCTAGTTTTTATTCGCATTAATTTCGATCAACAATTTTATACATTTTTCAATTAGTTTTGTTAAACCTTAACTATAATTACACTTTATCCCGTGTTATTATTTTGCAAATTATACAGTAAATACATATACATTCCATGAAGACTGTAATCTTGTCAACTTCTTTTATTTTGTTTTTGATTGTTACTGTTAGTATATCATCAATTCATTTCACTTAATTAAAATATGTTCTATTATAATGTTTTATTAGTGATAATCGTTTTCAATGACTTTTCAATAAAGTTACAATATCACATTGAAAAGAATGCTAGAAAAGAAATGTTATAGCCTGTAGTGCATAAAAAAGATGTTTAAAAGCGTTTATTAATCAATAAATGCATCAAGGTGAAAGAAGTCTTAAATGAACATGCAGTAGTCTTAAGAAAATAAATAAATAAAATACTTGTTTGCCTGAGTTTTACCAGCAATAGCAAACTTGAAATTATAAAACAAATTCAGTATGTTACATTGTTTCACACTGTTATTGCACGTGTTAAGAGCAGAATTGCAATACTGGCGAAATTAACATTTTAAATATCGGGAACATGTGACGATTTATTAGTGATTCGCTTATAAATTGATGAATTCAATTCACAGGTGATGGAGTTACAAAAGATAAAATTTTAAATCACCCGATTCTTGAAGATGGCACGTTTTTATCTTATGCAACAAAGGTATTTAATAGTTCACTAGTATTAATGCCTTTGGTATATTTTTTTAAGATAAAATTTCGTTAATATAAGCTTTCCTTTTTTTTAAATAATTATTCATGATTGAATGTATATATTGATTGATTGATTGACTACTCAATCAATCAATTTATGTTATAATAATAATTTATGTTATAATAATATTTCATCCATTAATTTTCCATATACAAGAACAATCAGGTAGATGTGATAAGAACATTATTAAGCTGCGGAGCGAACCCTGCTGTTCAAAATTCACAAGGGTTTAATGCAGTGGATTTAGCTGGTAATGACATAATTCGACACATTTTCATTGAGGATTTACTTCGGGCTGCAGCTGCATCAGAGTATGTAAAAGCCTGTCCTACATTAAGGTAGAAAGTCACCCAAGTTTAGGAAAAGTAAAACTAGTTGCTAAAATTTTTATTTTAAATTACATTTGATTGCTATAGAAAATCAAGAAATTATATAATTAGTATTTATGTATTAAAATATTTGTATTTTATAATACAAAAAATATCAGAAATTATGAAATTGTTGCTCAATGTACTAACATAGTAGTTATACTATGTAAGTATCTGGAACAATAATTTCATCATTCCTGATGAAATTATATTAGAGTAACATTAAATCTACCAAATTATACATGTATACTAAGTAATTCTTGAGTTACTTAAGGTTTGCGTGACTTCCTACGTTCATTAAATAAAAAATTATTCTGATGAAATCACACTTTGCCACTAAGTTCTGTCTTACTGAAACTTATATTTATAGTAATATTTGGTCACCAAATTATATTTCAGAATAAAAAGGGTAGAGCAATTGTTAGCATCTGGGATTAGTGTAAATTCCTGGGACTCGGATGGCAGTAAAAATACACCTTTGCATTGGGCTGCTCGTTATGGAAATAAAGATGTAATTGCTTATTTAATAGGTAAATTCACTCTAAATGGTAATCATTGTTTCATACAAATTTATTGCATAAATTATATATCTTTTATATATACAAGATAGGGGAGCAAATGTTAATGCTGAAAATGGATGTGGAGAAACTCCTTTGCACGATGCAGTTGATCGTGGAGATGCATCTATTTGCCAAGAGTTGTTGGAGGCAGGAGCGAATCCACTGATACCAGCAATAAAAGGGTATTTATTTACTTACTTATTTTAAAGCTAAATCTATTCAATTTTACAATTATTTTATGGTTTTAAGAGTGTTATAGCTGATTATAACAATATAATTGGCGACTTTGCTATAACATTCTTAAATTACAATAATTTTGGCGATTTGCAGAACGTTCACAGGAAAATCGCCTTACGACTTGTCTCGCGGTGATGAGACGATTCACAATCTCATGCACTCGTATTACACACCAGTTTTATCGAAGGAAAACAACGACATTATGCACAGTCCTACATCGCAGTTCGCGGAAGTTAATTTTTGTCCAAAAAACTTGACATCTAATATCAGCCAGCTGTCTATCGATTCCACCAAGTCTTCGAAGCCATCATACGAAATTCCGATTCGCGAATCCAACAACGAAAGTCCGATACGACACGCTACAGAGAAGTCAAGCGTGTATAATCTCCTTTGGCCGAGACCTAAAACTGTGATTGAGCTGGACCATTTACCACCCTTTAACGTTGGAAAGAACTTGTCCATATCGATCATTCAGGTAATATCTGAAATTTAATTCCACTCAAACATTCATTTACATAACTGTTGTGATCGATGTTAAGTGATAACATAGAAAAATATGCAAATTTTATGCAAAGAGTGTATATTTGTAATAAAAAAAACACCAATCAAACATCTGTAATAAACCTTCTCTCGCAGATTTCCAAAGCTGTTCCTCGTACAATTCCAGATCAAACTTTGTTTTCTATAACCCACCAACACACAATAGATTTATTGCTAAGTCTCGACTCCGTAAAATGCTAAATTTGTCTAATGATTTCTTTGCGCACTACAACAATGATTGTGACTTATTTTGCGATTTGTTAAACTCACTTTGTAACAATGTTGTATTATAAATAAATTCCATGAAATGCGTAATATGATAATTAAAACTGCTGTATGTTTTTCGATAGTCCTATAATTGGGTTTTACCCGCTGAACTTCAAAATTATTCAATAAATAAATAAATAAATAAATAAATAAATTAAACAATATATTTTGTTTAATAAAAAATTTTCCATATAATCAGCAATCTAATTATAGAACTGATTTTAAACCAATACTTTAATCCCTCATCTCATAAGTTCTATTTACAAATTACTAAACTACAAAATTAAAAAGAAAACCACAATTTATATCACAGGGAAGCGAATCAATACATCAAATCCTGGACGTCTGGGAAATTAGTCGGTCTCACCTCCTCGATCTGAACTGCGACGTGAAAATTGGCGAGGTTCAACCGAGTTGCGGCCGACTGGCTAGTGAAGGCAGAATACAGTGCATCGTCAATCGCAAGTTGTTCAACGTGGCTGATGGTTACCAACTACACATCTCGCATTCCATAAAAATCAGTGCGGGCAGTCTCGCGGGTCTGCATTACGCCGTTTGCACCCTGGTGCAAATTTTGCGACTTTGCAAAAATGCGACTATGGGCCGAACACACAGACCTGAAGTCTGCGAACTCGGGGCTGTCCTAATTAGAGACGAACCTCGATTCGTGCACAGGGGGATTTTGCTAGACATTTCGCCTCGGGGTAGGATTCCGACGCTGGAATACCTTCTTTACACGGTCGACTTGTGGTCTTCGTTCAAAGTTTCGCATTTACATTTATATTCACGGTTGACACCGAGTTGCGATTGGCAACTGAGATACAGCAGGTCGGAAATCGTCACTCTGGACCGATATTGCAGGTATAATATAAGAATTTTGGTAAAATTCTTATTTTAGTTAGTAGTTTTCCTCCGTTATTATTTACCGAATAAATGTCTATTAATTTACTGATAGTAATTGTTTTCATATTTCATGTGGACGTTCTGTATTTGTTTATTATTTAAAACGTCTTATTTATGGTATTAAATGTTTTCCTCCTTACATTATATATCCGTTTTATCTAAGTATGAAATTCGTATATTCGATTTTCAGTTACTTAATTAAAGTAATATTTGTTTTAACGACTACTTATTTTTTACAATACTACATTGCCATACTAAAAATTTACAGGTTTCGATTTTACAGCGCTGTTTTCAAATATATTCGTTTACCGTGGAATCATTTTTTAGTATTGTTTCCTCCAATTCATAACTACCAACCGATTGTTTTCACAGTTTTTATTTCCCCGTTGTTTGAATTTACGTATTTTTGTTTTGACACGAGAATTATATCTCTCCATAAGATTTCAATAAATTAACTAACACCGATTTCAGAGATCGACACATAGACCTGGTTCCAGTTCTGGACGTAGACAGTAACGTGAGCCAGCAACACCTTTCATTAATGTGGCCCATTTTCCAAGAACTTCTGGCCTCATTTCCCAGCCTAAGCTATGTCCATGTGGGACCCCAGTTAACAAGTCTACTAATCCGCGGTGACAATCTGGAATCAAGTCTATCCATCAATGAAACTATTGAGACCGACATGTCCGAATTTTTCGAGTACTCCTGTCTGCAAGAACTTTGGCACATTTTGAATTTAAATTCAAACATGACTTTGTTGGTTTCCTCGAACGGATTGCAGACGAAGGCCCAATTCCACAGTATTCCGAGTAATGTGATCTTAGTTGACTATGGTTTCCAAGTAAGTCATTTATCGAATTAATCTCTGTGATAGAATGATATTAATTTCCCTGCTGATAATATGGAAGGTTTTTCCAAATATTTTGGATATTCAGGCAGATTATGAATTTTCGGAATGGACCGAACTCTTCCGGATAGCCGGAGGTAACATTTTGCCCAGCTCTGGGACGGCAAGCTACAACAGTTTGGCGGGGTGTCCGGCGTCGACTTTCGCGAACACAAAGAACGCTGTGAAAGCTGCCTTGGAACAGGATTCCATCGGGATTGTCGTTGCCCACTGGTCTGGAAGCCATCATTTGACGCCTCACCCGTTCGCGTGGGTGGGTTATCTGATCGGAGCTGGACTTTCCTGGAATCCTAACACAGATATCGATATCGCTCCAGCGAATAATTATGACTCCTGCGAGCCAACTATGGATAACAGGTCCATATTTATTTATTACAATTTTAAAGCTAAAATGGATTGGATGTTTAAACTTAAAAAAATAGAAAATATCATTATATATAAGACACATTGAGTATAAATTTTTTACTTCATTGTAAAGGTTTTTAAATTATTTTTTAATTATCTTTTTAGCGACTGATTTTTATACTAAAAATACTTCAATCACCAATTTTTTTTAATTTTCCATCTATGTACTGATCCAATAATTACGATACAAAATTTACGTTAATGATTAATGACCAGACGAAACTCTCTTGTTTTAAATGAAATGGTTTTCCTTACAGGAAAGTGCCTTTGGCACAGCTGCTAGACGTCCACGTCTTCCAGGATTCTGAGCACAAATTAGGATATTCGATATTGGAACTGGGGAGAATTGACACGTTAGTTTTAACTTTGAGCAAAAATCAAGCCGCAACCGACTTACGACAAATTCCGGACAATCGCGGTTCGACTCTGTACAGATTGCTAAGCGACCCTGACAACGTAAACTTGGAATATCTCTCGACAGATTTATTTATGGTAGGTTACTAATAAATTATAAATTTACTCTGAAATGAGAAAACAATTTATAAATAAAGTAGGAATGATTGAAATCATAAGCTTCAAATTTTCAAAGTTTGTATTTATTTTTCAGAAAATGACGAAGCAAATTAAACGCGTCTCGCATTTGTTATTCGAGGGCCACGCAGTCGCGAAATTCGCCTCAATGGACATTCAGGAACTGCAACTCTCGGCAGATCTGATGTTGACGGCGTGCAAAATTGGTCGGACGCTGATTGGCGTTGGAGTGAATCCTAATAGTAACATGGGCCTTGCGGTTATCAACTTGGGAGTCAGCAACCTGCCGCCAACATTCCGGACTGACGTAGCTAATAAAATGCTCGCTCACATCGAGCAGTATAAGGGCGCCTGGCTGCAGAGGCACCTTCCGCAGGGTCTCCAAAGTTCACTGCTCGTGCTTACCAGTGCTTTACACAGATTTGTGCCTGAGTCGTAATTTCACGACCTTACTTGTAGTGAGAGAAACCGTTTCTTCAGACCACTGAATAACATCTTAACATTGTTTTAATCAAAAGTTTTAAACAAAAGTTTTTTTTAGCAATACTAAATGATTTTTTAACATTGATTATAAATCAAACCAATTCTACCGACAGAATTCAATTAAAAGATTTCGTTTGTGTTTTTAAAAGGGATAGTGATTAAAACAATGCGGAGCATAATAGAAAGTCTGAAAAATGAATTTTCGGTTTATTCCGACCTAAATATATGCGGGTACAGATTGATGAATGATATATTTACTTTTGAATATGTAAATTAATATTTTTTTATGAACTTAATGTCTCATATTTTCAGTTACTGTGACCAATGTTGTCGAATACAAAAATATTGGTTGGTAATATGAGAAATATTGAATGTTGTATTAAGCTCTTTTAAAATGTTGCAGTAATAAGTTCTAAATATTTTACGTTCGTAAAAAGTATCAAGAGTTGATTAAGAAATATTTATAACAATAGAAAACAATACTTGATGGTAAATAAATGAAAAAAAAATCTGATAGATACAGTTACTGTTGATAACACAAGTGGAATTTTATAGGAGGACTTCATATTAAATTAGAGAGTACCCAGTTTTATTTAAAAGAAAATAATTTAATTTAATAACTGTTTTCATTCTTAATATGCTGAAATAAAAAAACTGAAGTTCCCTTTCAGAAATCTTGTAAACAGTATTGCTTTTTTAGTTTGGTATTACCTATAAATATATATAAAATTATAATAAAAAGTATTTTAGACACATTTTATTCAACCAGATAAAAAGGTTCATTGTAGGGTGAAATTATTTTGGATGTAACTGCTTAAAAATTTATATACATCTTTACGAAATGCATTTGTAAAACTGTGTACAAATAAATAACTACGAAAATCAACGTGGAAGAATGTTTGAAACTCGTGCGATTAATCGGTGCAATAAAATGCAACAGTTTATTATCCAAATCAACAGTGATAATAATTTTTTGAAATTCTGTAATTTTGTGTTTGGGATTTATTCTTCACAAGTGTACATTTACAATAAAGTAACACACGCATCAGCAATACAACCAAAAGCAAATATAAGAAAAAATGAAAAAAAATCAAGAGCTGCCACAATAAAGTTAACTGTTCACACCAAAGATACCTTGTTGTAAATAATTCATTATGCTTCGATACGTTGATTGTGTCAATACTTTTCAGCGTTGCAACACGACTTCTATAGGAAAAACGTTTATCAAAATATGTAAATCAATAAATGAATATCGTTCTTTATCATTCCTCTAATTTACAATAATACTTTGAATATATTTGGTGCAAAAGAAATCCACTGCAATCATGTGCAGAATATTTGGACATTTGGAAGATTTCGTTTCTCGTGAGTTTGTGCATTTTTAAATTACACATGGGTACCAACATTATTTTCACTGGTAATTATGTCGGATTTCTTGTTCATGTCGTACCACCCAGCCATGTCTTCCTTCTCTTTGAGTTCGGTCTCTTTATCACGGGCTTGAATTTTGTTGTACTCGTCAATCTCAAATTGATACTTCGGCGACGTTATTCCAAAGAAATCAGCTAGAACTTCCCCAATATAATCACATGCTCCAAGGACTTTTGAGCCAGCTTGCGACGTTCTGTACCATGCCCAAGGAAGCCAGTCTAGTTTTGTCTGCAATTATTGTGTTGATAATAAAATTAAAATGGTCTAACTGAAAGTGTTCCAATTTTGTAGGGTTGATTTAAGGGGTTAGGCCACTCTAGAATTAAAAAAAAATTTTTTTTGAATGTCAAATAGAAAGGAGCAGGACGATGAGGAAACGAATCTAGAAGGTCAATTTTATGGCGCAGGCATTGCAGGTTAGAGATAAATTATTTCTATGAAAAACTATGAGTCAAAACTGTAAACGCGTTTTTCTCGAAACCATGTTTTTAAAATCGGGCGAAAAGAAATCTGAAATACTAATTAATGGATCAGCCTGAATCTTTTTATATCTTAATCTACATAAAAAATACTAAAAAAATACAAGAGCTTTTTTTTTAAAAGTGCTTCATTTGTTTTTTATGAACGTTTTTATACAACAAATTTAGGCCCGAAAAATGAACATTTTTTAAAACGTGCGCCAGTTTGTTTAGAATCAAAAATTTAAAAATCCGGCCCGTATTTTTTTAGAGTATACATGTCAGAGATTCAGAAAGCATTTACTTTTTTGTTCCAGGTCCATTGCTGTTCCCAGGATCTTTTCGCCCGTTTTGCCCTACGCGCCGAGAGGGGCCTCCATTTTCTTTTAATTGTGCCATCAATTTTGAAAATTTTCTTTTGAAAAAGTTTGGAAATGAAGTTTAACCCTCTATCCGGGATTATCCCCTCTACTCGCATAGATTTCGCGCCATTCAAATTTGAGGTTATGTTTAAACCGAATTGTCGAATGAATTGACGAATCCATGCGCGCAACTTTTCAAACTGATTGGTCCCCTTCTTCTTTCACAACAAGACGGTTTCGGACGGCATCCCGGATAGAGGGTTAATGTACATACAATAAAGATATAAAAACAATTTTTAAGCAGCACGTTTAGATTTTGTTTAAACAAATCTAGAAAATGTTGCCTAACCCCTTAATTTGTAGAAGATTTATAACGCCTTAAAAAAGTCAATATTTAGATACCGAGATCCTTGACGTCCCCGAGTGGAAAAAATGAATCTGGTTTCCGTCCGGTGCCAGATTGAATTCAGACTGCATCCAGACTTTTTTAAGTATAGATATAGTCTGGGACAGGACCGATGCCAGACTGTATTCAGTAATGCCAGATTATATCCAGATTAAAAAGAATCTAGATATCGTCTGGATAAAGTCTGGCATGCGTCTTGACCTAGATTATATCCAGACTAAAAAGAGTCAGGTTGTAGACTGGATACAATTTGGCACTAGTATATGTTGGTAGACCGACTCCAGATAGATTTTTCCACCAGGGTCTGAAAGTGAGACACTATGTGCCTTTTTTAAGACATCTGACATCAATTAAGACGTCTTCAGAGTTTCTAGACCGAACTTGTACTATTTTCAACTCAAAAAAATAGTGCAAACTAAACCCAGTCACACCAATTTTTCAAGCGAAAAACAAATAAATAAAAACAAATAAAGACCAAGTACAGTCTTACACTCTTTGTAGGATATTTTGTATGATACGCATTCTTATCCGTCTCGAGTACTGCCACAACCTTTGACACGTTCTCGAAGATGCGTCAACAATTCAGGTCCGTTGATGTGGACACAGAGTCAACTCACTTGAAATGGAATTAACCCACAGCCTGACTGATGGGACTGCGATAAATACCCGGTCTTCGACGAAACTCGACCATAAATGATGTCGCGCGATTAAGGGCTTCGGCGTTTCGCAGTGGCGCTTCGATCGGCCGCGACCGTTAAGTGCAGCGGTCGTCTGCGCTTAAGTGCCCGGTCGAGTAAGTTCGTTAGACGCGTCCGACGGTATTCAATAATTCGCGGGCGCGCGAGAAGTCCGTGCAAGTTCCGGGCCGGTCGATCGGGAGGAATTGAAACAGCGTAAATTAAACAGCGCGGACTTACAATGGCGCGCGTCTTCCATTATCTCGGTTTTGAGCGCGGCATAAGTGGTATCAGTCACACCGTAATGACCAGATAACTACCTCGTAAGCCATCTAACAGAGTGCTGGCAATAGCGTTAATACAACTGGCGTCCTCGAAAGCGGGATCCATAGAATTGCGGCAGACTCTTCATTGAGGATCGCCGTGTTATCCCAGTGTTATCGAGGAGCGCGTCGTTATAATGACGGCGATCTATAGATATGTGCCCGAATCGGACGTAACAGAAACCGTTTGATGCGATACTGCCAATGACGATGATAGTGACGTCGGCTGGCGCGACAAAGATGGCGGCCCTTTGAATCGCTACCTTGTTTTCCGACGTAATGCCGTTCCCTTGTTCCTCTTCCAGCTCGATGAAGGGTGTATTGTGGTCTCCAGTATCCCATTACGCGGCCAATGTTTGGTGCCAATCGCACGGCGAAAGAATACCGCGCTATACCGCCGCGCGCTATATCATCATTGATCTCGGCGCTGCGCGATTGATTTCCAGTCTTTTCCGCAGGTAAGGCGACTCTCGGGCTGAGAACGCCGGATTAATGGCTCGGGATGGTTCACGCGGAAAAATTGTCTGTTTGAATAATTGGTGCGGATAGAGCAAGGCGAATTTTGGGGTTTATACAAAATTATGTTGATCTGACTTATAGAAAGCGAAAATAGAATAGTCGGTAGGATTTTATGTGACAAGAGTTTTTGGTTTACAGATATTCTTTGAACAATGCAGAAAAGTTGGCGATAAATCGAGTCCTGGTTCATTGAACAAAAGAATTCCTTTCTAAGATTTTGTTAAATATCTGCAGGCTCAATTAACTTCATAGGATTGACTTATATCTGCATGTGACAACGAGATTACTGAGAAGTAGATGTCACGGCATAGTTCTGATAACAATATAATTGATCTTATCATTTAGACACTACTGTTGGTAGAACTGAATTGAAATCAGTATTATGTTTATAATTGTTATCCAGATGATAACGTTTCTTACAGTAACATTTCAACATCAAATAGTTTTAAACAAGTAAATAATTAAGTTGTGCAGTAGTGCCTAATTTGACTACACTAGATGATGTTTCAGTTATCTTAATGTAGATCTTACTTAAATGATATGAAATTATAATCCACATATTTTTCGTTTCTGGGAATATTGAATGCTAAATATAATAGTTGAATGTGTGAGTAAGAAATCAACATGATTGATAAAAAAACATCTAGTTCTATAACAGAACACTATGAGACTGTAAAGATATACGTGAGGGACTCGAATGTCTGCACTTCTAATAAACATTTTTCAAGATTGAATGTATACACTATATTTTTCTTTGTTGTACAAGCTCGATAACCCAAGTAAAGTCTGCATCATTATACAGCAACACAATCAGTCAACACACCGAGCTACCACACATCACCACCCAACGGCAACATCCCACTAACGTCGAACCCTGCGAAGAAGATCACTTCACAAAATCAGTTTTCGCCGAACCACGAGGTCGCCGGCTCCAAGGCCCGTCCAAACGAACGTATAGCCGTCGACGGCGTTTTATTTCACTGCGAACGAGGGCTTTGATGCGCCCGTCCTAAGGATTTTACTTTCGTGATTGATAGTTTCCATCAGCCGACAGACGAAAGATGACATGAATCATTGGCGCATGCTTCAAAAGAGCCGTTTCCTTTTGTTCTCTGATATTACCGAGGGTGCGAAAAGAACCCGTCGATTTCAAATCACCATTGTCGAACTATTTGACGATAGACGGCGCCGGATTAAGACGCAGACGGGCACTGATTTCCCGGGCGGAGGGTCGGGTCGCGCGACAAAAGTGTTTGCACGCTGATTCATATTCCTCGGCCCGGGCGCGCGTTTGTCGCTAATTTTCGCCGGGCATTTTCGGTGGCCTCCTGCGCATTTCCGCGCGACTCTCTCGCCGTCGAAAAAATCGCTCGAATCGAGTTCGACGTCTTTGACGTAGGGGATCGTGTTTCGTGACTTGCGCGCGCGTCTTTTATCACTATCGTCGGCGCTTGGCTCGTTGTAGTCGGTTAACGAATGGGTAGGTAAATAGCTCGAGCAGCGAGGCAGGTGCGTTCATGCGAATTGGCTGAATTCCAACAAGCCCTTCAACGTTCCCGGGGTTCAAGAAGAGACTCGCTGTCTACGGATCAAGATCTGAGAAATAGTTGAGAGTTAGCGGCGATAGGTACGGGCAGGCTCATCTTGAAATCCGGCAAAGTCGGTGGATCCTTATGAGAAGAAAGGGGCAAAGGTAGTTGCGGAAACTACAAGCGAGACGACGGATACGAATAAGCCCGGGAAATAATGTAAAGCGCGGAGAGGCGCCTGCTCAGCCCGCCGAATTCCTCACGCCCGGCACTTATGCACACGTGCATTTATGAATATCGCGCAGCGCCGGCATTCTTCCGCGGTTGTTCACCAAGTTTTCCACTTTGTGATGTATGAATATTATATGCGAATTAATCTGCGCAGCAGCAGGCCTCCCGACGGGGATTCCGATTCATCGACGTGGCTGTTAATCCGGGTTCCCCGGCGAAGAACTGAGACTTTGGTCAGCGAAGTTTCGACTTGGATGAAGAGTCGGGAGGCCTGTGAACTCGAACATGTGAGAATTCAGCGAAATGCTGTGCAGCTATTTTCTGATAAATAAGCTACATATTGATAGTGGTGTGGAAGTGGGAGTGGAAATCGGGTTTAATGACGTGAAAAATAAAAAAAATATTTCGTAGCTACAAAGTGAGAAGAAAATGACTTACTCACTGTTCACAGTGAATAACATACGAGTGATTTTTTAAAAAAATTCATTTTCGTACGGCTCAAGTTATGCTTAACGGAATAGCGATACGAAATCGACAATGAATCAAAGTTGATGTCTCATAGAACATTGAATCAATGTGGAATGTCTCAATCTCCCTTCGGTCGACATCGAATAAAAGTAGACACCATCGACGTTGATTCAATGTCTCGTTCAACATTGAATCGTTTTTGTTTCAATTTTTACTTTAGTGACCGGTTCTTTTCTTTTTAATAAACCGTTGCGTACAATGTAATAAATGTTTTCAGCGAACTGCAAGTAGAGTTCCAAATTAGTGATCCATTTTACTAAAAATTCAAAGTATTTTCTCTCCATGTACCACACGAAAAAAAAGATCTATGCGCTGCCAATAATACTGGTATTCCAGAGTGCGCATGTTTGAAACAACAGAAAATTATCTCTACATTAACCCTACATATGCTTTCGCAAGGCACGAGTATGCATGGCATAGGCATTCTACGGTTCGTGGATCATTCTATGACGATTAATAATAAAATATGCCTGTGCCAGGCATACAAATGCGAGTGCTAGGTATATATTTTTTTGCGTGCATATCAAAGTGATAATGTAAGAAATAAAAAGTTTCATCTTTCCAATTCTCCTTAATCCTTTGTCTACCTCAGTTTCTCGGTATCTGTAAAAAAAGATATTACACTGTAAATAGGTAGTGTAAAAAACACGAAATATTACATTATACATTACATGAAAACTGTAATTTTACGTGAAAGTCACGTAAAATTGTATGAAGAATTTTACACACAAAGTTAGGTGAAAACTGTAATTTTACGTGAAAATGGCGTCAAATTATATTAAATCGCAACATTTTACGAAATATTGATCGGAACTATATAAACTGTTTACAAGTTCGAACAAAAAAGCTGTCGAGTTCTAGCGTCAACCGACTGGCATTCGCGTTTCGGCGATCTGTTGCTGTTTGGAGACAAATCTACATTAAAGTTAATTTCAATTAACAATTTTGAAGAATGTATGTTGATTAGTAACACTTAAGCCACACATAATCATGTCATTAACAGTTTGACAGCTTTAGGGAAACATAACCCTCAAAATATTCCGATATACTTATCGGAATTTTAATTTTTCAAGTAAAACTCCACGTTTTTCACGCAAAATTTCGTGAAATGTTACGGGAAATGAATTACTAATTTGAAGGCCAGTTCAAAGTTTTTTCTGTAATTATCTGAAAAACTTTTATAGTTCCATTTCTGAGAATTTTTTAGAGATTTTCAGATATTTTCCGTAATTTTCAGTGGTATTCAGAGATTTTCAGATGTTTTTATAAGGGTTGGATTCTGTCCAACAATAATTCTGCATCCTCGCTCATGTGTTAGAAGCGGAAGAATGAAAGCAGGGTTATGTTTGTTCCATGTGCGGCATCTGATTCCAGTGCTAAAAGTTTAATATTCCATATTTTTAACATATTTTTATATAAATATTTATTGTGCGTAAAATGTCGTGTGTAACTTTACGGATATTTTCACGGTACATTTTTCATTCACATGCATTTATGGAGCTGTCATTTTTACGACGGCGTTTGACGACCCAGATAAGGTGTTAATCTTTTACACGATAATGTAACTCCCTACCATTTATTCATCATATTACCTAAAAGAGTATCAAGGATAAGTAACTCTGATTTTTCACAGTTCGATCGCTCTTGCGAATGAGCTTTTTATTGTCTCACATTGACCAGTTTTGTGAGTATCCATTAACGTTATTTCACGGGTTACGTTTGCTCATCGCATTGGTCGGCAATCGCGATTTCACCTTTTGCCAGGCGCTAATAGATTAAAGATTTTAATTCCTGAATTTAATATTCATAAGCTTCATTCCCCGAGATCGGATGAAAATTACGATTACATTTCACTAATTAAAAAAATTACCTATAAAACATCAACTGGCAAACTTTTGCAAAATCAATACTTCTCATCACTGCGAGTCGATAAAAAACGATTAGTCGCTCGTTCCGTGAGCGAATAATTAGATTGATCGACCACCTCTCATTCCCTTAATGAGCTCGATGTAAAGTTGTCAAAAAAATGCGGCCGCCGGGTCGAACTCATCGCGCGAATATCGCGCGCTAAATAGATGCACGATACGGGCTCGCCAATAAATACGTCTCGTTTAAAAAGTTTTCGCAGTTTAACATGCAAACAAAGGCGGCCGGCCGAGTGGGGCCGAAAAAAAGGAAGACGTTAAAAGAGGAGGCGTAATGTCGGTGAGTTCAGAACCACGTTCATCCTGATGATTTGGCTCTTTAATGCTGCATCAACGTAATGGATTCGTTCGCAATCCCATCACGAATATCAGAGCTAACCAACAGACGAGCGGACAGAACTGAAGGAAGATATGAAGCGAAGCTTAAAATAAGCAGAAAGTTGGATACCCAGACGAAAGTATTATAATTATGCTAATAGCTTCAGCGCACTTTCTAGAGCGTCTGTGATGTGGTTGAAACTGGACTCGTTCGAGGTTTGCTGATCAAACCAACTTTTCTTTCTACTTATTAATATTACCTGCAAAGTCTCATTCCATTTTCATTCTTCGTACTTGAAATCGCCCGTCTTCGCGTTCGGCCTTCGGGATATCTTACATCTTTGGTTACTCGCACTCTTTCGCGAGCGCAGCTGCGGCGGACAGCTACGTACTCGCGCGCCGCCATTGCGCCAATTCGACCGAAGACGCGTTGGATATTGAAATCCACGGCACATTGATAATACATTGTAACGTGGATAATACAACGCAGGCAACATACGGAATAAGCTGCCGCCGCCGACTTGGTCCGGGATATGATTGCGCGCGCCAGATTTAAGGACGCCAGCCGAAAAGGAAGAAGCGATGAAAGAAAAATAAACGTTCCTCTAATGGTCCGAGGGCCTCTTTCATTTTGCGGATGTTTTATAAGACAATTGTGTCGGTGCATTATTTAGTGCAGCGTTTTTTAGATTTAAATTGGGAAAAGCATCTGTGACAAAAATTGTTTGTCTATGAAATACTGAAACTTGGTTTCTAATTTGTATTGTTAAATTTATTGTCTAAGAGATATTAAAGTTAGCGGATTCTGCTGCAAAGAAACATTCTATAAATAATGTCACCTTAACAATGAAACAGACTTGGTACCACCTGCAACATGAATCATTTCTACCGATTCTAAAATAGTTTGCACGAACAATGTAATTGTGACTAGTGATGAATTCGCTGTCTCTTACACCCACAATCATTATCAAATTCGAATAATGCGTGGACTGTTTTCAGAAACTTTTTGTCGTCGTAGCAAAAACCTGTGCAAGAAGTTGGAACGGTCGAGGTAGCTAACGCAACGCCCGGCTTTCGTGGGAAGTGGCACTTTTTGGGACTGATTAGTAAGCAGCCACGGAGTCATTAATCTCGCACAGCAGACGGAAATATATCAAGCATTTCTAGTAGCCGGCGAATGTATTGCGGGTGGTAACCGGCGCGCAGTGTTCGTTATACGATGATCGACGTCATTTAGCAAGGGAATTACCACCCTCTGTCACTCGGACTAATCCACTTCGTTATACGCGACAACGAAACTCTGTCACTTGAACCGCGCGACCGCCCTCCAGTTTCTGCCGTTCCCTTCCGTTCGGTGCATTTTTTCAGTCCGCCCAGACCGAATTACCTTCGCTCCACTAGACGCGAGAATCAAAAAGTAGAAAACTCCATCGATATCGTTCAGACCGGTTAAATACCGTGACACAGGGGAGAATCCAAGGCACCCGCTTCTTCGGCATTTTCATCTCTGTGATCACGACACGCTTTTGCCCGGCAAGTGTTCGCTCAAAATATATTATCCGTAAAGTTCCTCTGAATTGGTTTGCAATGCAAAAAACGTTTGATCGAGCTGGCTAATTTATCCGGCAAAAAGGCTTGCCTAAACTGCTGTGCTATCGAGGCTTTTTTACAAGGCAATCGAAGGTTCAAGTGCATAACTGGTTGACTTGTTTCCATTGACTTTGTGATAATCCTATGTTAAAATTGATAAATAAAGAGCCTTTTATTGAATTAATGGAATTGGACGTTATTTTGGACACGTGTGTGTCTATATTTTGAACTTGCGAAACTGATGAAGTAGTGAAACTAATGAAAGTGCTCAGATATTTAAGATGCGGCTTTAATCATTTCTAAATGCAAGTTTTAGAAGCAGTTCAGGGTCATGGCTCCAGCGATATATGCCGAAACCAATGCAAACTATTTATAACATCGTTGCTCTGTACTTTTCCGAATACATTTTGAATGACAAATTGTAGAGTGATTTTGTACGCGCATTAATGAACAACTGAAAAACGAGTATAAGGTCCCAATTTAAAACGCGATTATGAATCAGAGATTCGTTTCTCGAATTGAACGTAACCGGTATCGGAATCGTCTCGAGAGGGTGTTTCGCTTGACTGAGTGTAGCTGAATCAGCTTGGCACCCTCATGGACCCGAACGGTGCTTCATCATCTATACTCTGCCCCGATATATAGATATGACATTCGTTACTAATGGAAAGCCGTAATAAGATTTAATCTCAAGTGCAGCTGAAATAAGTTAACGACTAATTTCAAGTTAACCAATTAGCGCGATTTTGGACTGTGCCGTTGTTATGTGCCACATGCACGCACGCATTCGTTACCGGGGTTATTAGTTTCGCCATTTTTTTTAACACTCTACCATTTTTTCGGACTGTTTGTTTGAAAAGTGACACTCGACTTGACCAGCAAAGTGACGCACAAATTAAATACTGTTACACGTCTTGAATGAATTGTCGCGATAAACTGGCGAACCTTTAATAGCATTTTTGAACACGCATTCGCAAGGACAGTCAACCATGAAGTTGATAGTACGTTAAAATACAGGCGCAACTTCATATTTTGTCTGGTTGTGACTATAACTCATTCGATTATTTTGACCAACGGCGGGGTTCCACGCTCGTGCGTTCGGGCGTCCTGTTCATTTCGGCATGGTCCGCGCGTAATGAAAAAATATACATCGCGCGCGTTTATTCTGAAAGACCAATAAACCACTTTCTTCGAAGCTTATTTTTATGACCGCCAACGCGGCAATTTCGAACAAATTTCGCAATTACATTATTGAAATTAAAAAAACGTGAGTTTTGGTTCGAAACGTAAAATCGATTTCGTCTAAGTATTTCGAGTTCGATTTCGAAACGAAAAACGCTTTACTATAGACGAAAAACTTGCACTTCTTATATGCACCTTTTTTTACTAAAAATCATTCTCCCTTTGAAGTGAACCGGAATTCTTTTGATTCAAAAAGAGCATTTTGCGGAGTGTACAATAATGATTCTAACCGCCATGTTCAGCAAACAAAAATTCAATTGCAATAAATTCTCTCGAATAAAAAAAATAATGGAAAAAAGAAACGCGACGATAAATCGCGGTTTCCGCAAACAAACGCGGCCCTTTATTTTTCTTCCTCGCAGAGCACAGCAGAAAGAACACTCGGCGTTCTTAGCGAAGAAAATAGCACCTCAAAATCTATATATATATATCTATACATACATATATATTTATATTTATATCCCCACAAATATATATACAGTCATATCCACTTCCACACATCTGTCCCTCATTTCATTAACGTCGCGCACACACTCGCATTTTCGCGCGGCGCACGTCATACATCTTGAACAATGATGAATGCGTTTGATACGTTTGAAAATTCATGAACGCCGCGCTCGCAATTTGTAACGTTGCGCGCATTGTTAGTCAATGTCGGGCAACTGGCACGCTAAATAAATAAAAGTCGGTACGCGTTCGCGCGCGCGAATGCCGAATGAAATAATTAGCGCGATAATGAATACGCGTCTTCGCAATTCGCATTAAACGACACAGATGTTTTTCGCCATTATGCATGCACAACAAATGACGCAATTCGCGAGAGCCGATATATATTCCGCGGGGAATTCCGCGGGTGCTGCAAGTGTAGCTCGCAAATTAGCCGGGACGAATGTTCGCGCGAACCACCATCTGCTTTTTGGCCGTAGCGTCCTGCGCCGCGGCCGTGTCCATCAGCGGCCTGGCCAGTCTCGACGCAGATGCGGTAAGTTCACTGAGAAACATTTTCGTTTTTGGGCGAAAGGGTGGGCGAGTGAGAGAAATCGTCCTGTTTGAAGTGGATATCGTGAAATTAAATAGCCGTTGTTATCTCCTCTGGAATTCACTAAATTTGTTATCAACAAAGAAATTAGTAATTTTGAGATTACTAATTTTTTTGTTGATAAAAAAGTACAATTTTGAGTTGAAAATGAATACAGGTTGTTTCGTCTGTAATTTTCTATTATGTGGACGGATAATTGCCACTTAGATTTGGTTTGTTGGAATCAAAATTTAGTCGTATTAAATTCGATTCGAAGCAGAATAGGTTGCAACTAATTTCGTAGTTGGTTTTACTCGGTTTAGATTTCGAACAACCCACATGTATTGTAGAATCAACTGAAGTTAGTAGTTACATGCTTTTAAAGTAAAAATGTCTAAAGTGTTTCGTGTCATGCAGTTGCCTGGTTTACAATTCCGTGTGGTAAATTATAAAAGTAATGAGAATTAATTAATTAAATGTTCATGACATTATGATGTTATATGCAATCATAAATAATAAATATTTGGAAACCTTCAAATATTAAACAGAAACATTATGCGATTATAAACGTTGTCGTTTTTTATCTCCCGTTGTGGAAAAAATATTTTCTGTGAGCTAAAACTGCAATTTTTCGACAACTTCTTAAGGAGAAAAATTGCGTTTTACAACTATGTGTAAATAACAAATTTTTCTATCTATAAGCGCTAATTAAACTGTTTTTAACTCCTCAAAAACAGCATTCGGTAGCATTACAATGTCACTATAAATTATTGATTCCACGAATGCAGATAATAATACTTTTTCTTACTAACTACTGAATAACCCAGAACTGCTTTACATTCTCCTGCTGGAAAAAATATCACTTTTCATTACCACCTCGCGTCTCAAAGACGTATTTTTTCACCCTTCTCACAATTCGCACTATTTTAGTTCGAGGAGCAGGGTAGGCTGACCTTTCCGATAATGCCGGGACTAAACGCGTCCTTTTTCCCGGCGCGGCTGACGTCGGCGAGCGGCGAGAACAGCGAAAACTTGGA
>JABFPB010002454.1:0-20114 GCA_022817645.1 Ceratoteleas bidentatus
CCTATAATCGGGTTTCTGCTTGTTTTTATGATAAAACAAAGCTGTACAATAATTATTATCAAAATCGGAGAGGGTCGGGTTTTTTTTGCTGATTATGCACAGAATGACCCAAGTAGGAAACCAAACGCGGTATTATCACTACAATGGCTGCAAGGTCACAGAACCAAGACCGATTGAGTGCAGATTCAGTGTAATAGAAAAAGAGGTCAGCAGTCAAAATGACTGCCTTGGCCGTTCTAGTGTTAAGATGATTCTTCAAGTCTGAAGTAAAGGAGTTAGGGTCTTTTTGATTTATTTTTCAGAAGTTTAGTTTTATGTCTTTTAATTATAACCCACCGATTTTACGTGAAAATCGCATAAATTACATGAAAACTGTAATTTTACGTGAAAGTCACGTAAAATTGTAAGACAGTTATTTTATACACAAAATTAGGTTAAAACTATAATTTTACGTGAAAATGACGTCAACATTTTACGCAATATAAACTGTTTACGAGTTCGAACAAAAGAACTTTCGAATTCTAGCGTCGATCGACTGGCATTCGCGTTTCGGCGATCTATTATTGTTTTGAGACAATTTAAATTAAAGTTAATTTCAATTAACAATTTGAAGAATATATGTTGATTGACAACACTTAAGCCACACATAATCATGTCATAAACAGTTTGACAGTATTTGGGAAACGTAACCCCAAAATATTCCGACACACTTATCAGAATTTTACGTTTTTTTACGTAAAACTCCACGTTTTTTAACGTAAAATTTCGTGAAATGTTACGGGAACTGAATTACATGATATTTCACGTAATTTTACAGAACTGAGTTTACAGAGTAAGCTCATTGGTGTAGAATGGAACCAGTTTTACACGATTTGGTATGAAATGATCTCCATTTTGGTGTAAATGCGAGAGCGTTTGGTGAGGAAACATTCAGAACACCATTTGGTGTGAAATGAATTCGAATTTGGTGTAAAATCAACATCATTTGGAGTAAAATGTGAAGTTCCATTTTTCGTTACAACATTACGTGTTAAATGAACTTGGTTTTGGTGTAAAATCAACAGCGTTTGGTGTGGAACGATTCAGAATACCATTTGGTGAAAAATGAACTCCAATTTGGTGTGAAATCAAGACCATTTGGAGTAGAATGTGAAGTGAAATTTTTCCTAACATTATTTGGTGTAAAATGAACGACAATTTGGTGTTAAATCAATTTGTTATTCATTTTAAATTAAATTAAAACTATTTTAAATTAACTTGAACTGTTTTGTATACAATTCAGTACATATGAATACGATTTAAAACATGCTCATGTGAATATAAACATAATATCATGTTAATATCTAACTAATGTTAACGATTTGTTATTTCTTTTGCAAATGGAGCAATCGCATTGGAATAAGTAAGATTTTCTAAAAAATACATTTTTATGATAATTTATTTTGCTTTTATTGTACCCTATCATAAAAATATGTATAAAATACACTAGCAAAATACCCGTGCTCCGCACGGAAATCTATTTCTGGAATATAGTCATGGCGCAAAATATGCACTGCAAAAACTGCCCAATCAACACTGTGAGCCGCTTTGAGGCCGCTGTGATGCCGCTGTGATGCCTTTGTGAGACCGCTCTGAGGCCGTTGTGAGCCCTGTGAGCTGCTGTGAGGCCACTGTGAGGCTGCTGTGAGCTTGCTGAGAGCCGCTGTGAGACCGTTGCGATACTTTATTTGTGTTTCACATAGACCAAACAGTGCTGCGGAAATTTCCAATCGCTTGTGGTTCGCATCGCATGTGGTTCACACGCGGCTCACATGTGATATCGCCGTGAAATCACTGCGGCTGACAGTGTTGATTGGGTGGTGTTTGAATTTCAAACATTTGGAAGTCATTTTTCAAACATTTAGATGTGTTTAGTGGAGTGATTTTTCAAACCCTTACAAGTGTTTTGAATGTCGATCAGTCTGAATTCATTTTCTAATGAAATTTTCTCTCAACATATACTAAGATCGATAAAATGATGAAATATACCTTAAACATACCAATTAAACCCCATTAAATGCCACGCATTTTCATTATTTTCGCTAAAATGCAACATAACCTAAAAAAGTTTGAAACAGGTTAAATGTTTAAATTCTAAACGTTTCAACTTTTAAAACATCAGTTAAACACCAGTTTTTACAATGTACTCAACTCATATTTCTTGAAAATTAGACCCATAGCCCTGTGGTGGAATCCGTACTTTTATCTTTTTTGAAACTTTCTAGAACTAATTTATGAAGAAAAAGTTGTATAAAAGTTTCAAAAAAGATAAAAGTACTCATCGTAATTCCATCACCGATTTTTATTACAGTTTCGGAAACCTTATGATTCAAAGAATTCATTTTGATTAAAATAAACAAATTCTTTAACTTCTACCTTTTTGCTACATCCTTAAGGCTCTGAAGAAAGACTTCCCACAACCCTTTCTCCTACCAAAACCCACTTCATCCCCGTCAATCAGCCTCCTTTTTTCCGACTACATCTTAATTGAGCGACCTCTCCAGCCACACGTTGACTCGACATGCTTATAAGGATTATCAGCGTCCGCTCGCGGGCCTTAATCCGATTTTACAGAACGAATGCCCAGCGGCTCAGTTGGACCGTTTTTTTGGCCGCGCGGCCGCAGGGGGGAGGGGCCCGGGCACCCCAACCGGCACCCTGCCACACGCGATAATTCCGGCCACTTTTCAAACGTCCCGTTTCAATGGGGAGGGTCGGCTTCCCCATTTTTTGCCCCCCGTCTTTTTTCCATTCCACCTTGTCTCCTCGCTTTTTTTGTGTACTCCGCCGGACAACGCAGCCGACACCCGACACCGACTCGCCACGCGTGCCCCCCGATTTCCGTTTTCCTGTCCAACGATTTTTTTCGTCCCCGTCCCCTGCGTGCCCCTGCCGAGGATCGTGAATTGCGAGTCCTTAAAAGGTGTCTAATGCGCTTCGGATTATTGTTGATACTGGCGGAGAGAAAAAGCCGCGGAAAAAAGTGGCCTTTGATCGACGATGATCCGGCGAATTATTGAAAAAGTCGGCGGAAAATTGAGTGGCGCGTCATCGCGGAAGTGCTCATTTAAGGGACCTTTTTGGAGGTGTATAAAAATGGGCAGAAAATGTGGAGGATGAGTTGGGATTTTGGAAGGCTTCGGAATTTCGAGGGTGGTTGTTTTGGTGTTTTTTGAATGGAATGACTTTTAGGTGGTTTTATTTTTTTTTATTTTTTAGATTTTTCTAGATTTTAAGAAAAATTCTTAATAAAGTATTCTTTTTAAATTCTTAAAAAGAGCACTTTTAAGAAAAAAAATCGTAAAAAGTCTTCTTTTTTAATTTTTTAAAAAAGACCACCTTTTAAGAATTTTTTTAAAGAGGACTATACAACATATTGATTTCGAATTTGCAGCAACATTTTTGTTGATGTCTTGGCAATTTTTAGGATTTTTTGTAGAAAAAAATATGTAAATTAGAAATCTAATTATCTCCATACCTCATATCAGATCCTACATATTAAGAAACTAAATCTCACCTCAACTTTATCTGAATCTCAACTTACTTTCCGCAATAAAAAGTACCGTCTAAATCGTCCTTTAGACGACGAATCCTGGTGGTACCAATTCAATATCGAATTGCACATAAATTCGGATTTAAGTATCACGGACTTCCGGACGTCCGACCATCTCGTCGACTTGTACTTTATTCGCCATTCCGTTCTCGTCTTTTTTCGACACTGCGTTCCATTTTTACCCGCTTTTTACGCCAGTCGAGAAACGTCCGAGAAACCGCGTATAAATGGAAATGCTCGACAAAGGAGCCACCGAGAGACCATTAAGGACGCGTCTCGAACGTTCAGATCGAACAACGATCATTCTTACGGGAGAGGCTGGGGAAATGGGCCAGCAGGCGCGGATCGCTTCGATATTTAAATAATCAATCCATGACTCCACGACGATCGATCTTACTTATTTCGTGCCAATAATAGACATGTTGGGCGTTTAAGGAAATTGTAGTTTCTGAAGAGGGAAAGTGGAGATCGAGTAATTAATTGGAAAAAAATGGTCAGTTTTTAATTTAGGTGGTTTTTTAAGGGAGGGAATTGAAGATCAAGATTTTAATTAGAAGATTTTAATTAGATTTTAATTGTCAGTTTTGTCAATTTCGGCAGTTTAGCTAGTTCTGTTAGTTTTGTTAGTAAAAAAAAAATAAAATAAAATGGATGTATGAATTATCGAATTAATTATAATTTACTTAGGGGTGTTCTACCCCTATTTAAAAGTAAATACATCGTCGCAAAATATATTCGTCACGCCACTGCAAGAACTCCCAAAATATTTCAGATCTTTTCACAATCTGGTTTGAAAAACTGTTTGTTTCGAATGGGTTAATTAGCCAAGCTAATTCTGTTTCCATTCACTCCAATGATGCGTCGCTAATTAGTCGTCAACATCATTACCTCTTTACCGTCGAAATTAATTAATCATCGTAAAAGTCAAACGGGTTACCACGCCACTTAACCGCCAACTCGAAAACACACCAATCCCCTTATAATCCTGACAAATCACGAATCCTTTTCGTCACCCTTTAAACCCGACCGCCCATACGTGTCGGCCCTTTTTATGCTTTAATTTAAACCCCGAACTTGTTGCGCACAATGCCACCGTCAACCTGCGCCAAAGGGGAATCGCCAGTTTTTTTATTCCGGCTCGCGTTACCGCCCCTCGGAAATCCACCTGTTCCCCGGCGAAGGGGCACTTTTTTCCGCCACGCGTTTCCCCCCGAGTGGGTTTTTTCAGCGCCCAAAAAAACTCCCCTGAAGAGCAGTCTACCTGCTAAAACATACATCTCATCGCGTCTCGACATTCATCAAAATATTGGGGATGCGGCGAATAAAAAATAAGACCTGTAACTAATGAGATTACAGCGGATTCGAATTTGAGCACGTTTCGGCAGGGATTAGGTGGCGGCGGGAAAAAAGGGCGGAGTATAGTTGTTTTTCTGTCAAGTTTACAAGTTTACATGGAGATACACACTTTTTAGAAGGACAATGGAGGAAAAAATAGTTGGATTTGAAAGGATTATCCTGTAGTTGGGACACAGTTGAAATTGAAAAGTGTTAATTGGATTGAACTATTTATCGAACTGGAATAAATAGCGACCGATGAGAAATGAGTACTTTTTAATAAATTAATTAAATATTTGTAAATCAAACTGATGGAAGGATTGAGACTTTTTTGAAAAGTTAAAACACTTCACTGATTATAAAAAATTGAGTTTCTTTAATGTAAATTTTCTGAAATGTACAATATTGAACAGTATTCTTATTTTTTTCAATTTTCGAATTTAAAATATATATTTTAGAAAGTAATTTTTTGAACATTTAAAAGTAAATTGCAAAGACTAAAGTACAAAGAGTAAAACTGTTGTAGGAGAGAAAAAGAGAGATTGTTTGTTTTACTTTATTGGATATACAGAGGCAATTTTTGGTTGCAAAAACGAGGGATTTTTCCATGACCGAAAAGATTATGGGGAAAATATTTTATTGCTCGCTTTCCTTTGAAGCAGCCGCCCGAAAGGTTTGCCGATCCAGGTACCTCTAACTAATTGACGAGCGCGAAGGTTTTCCGTTTTTACTCCAGTTTTTGCACCACTTTCACTGCGTTTTATGTTATTTTTCCCGTCTGTACAATACCACCACAGTTTTACGTTTTCGAGTTTCCTCATTTTTCTATATAAACAATGTTTTATGGACAATCCAAAAATCGTTCGGAAGTGAAACGATTTCCAAAGCAGAGAAGTCTCAAAATGAAAACATTATACCTTTAGTTACTGCTAAACAAATATTCTAAAATGAATCTGAAAAATTTATTTATTATGAATTTATGATGAAAATGTCGCATAAAACATTTTTTTAAAGAAGCACCCTAAGGGAACATCCATAAATATAACCTCTAAAAATTCAAAATGAGTTTTTCTATTTTTTTTCTTTCTATTTTTTAAGAGTATAAGTGTTCAACTCAATCACTGAAAGTTACACTAGTTTCATTTTTAGGGGCTGACTTTGTAATTAAAATACAAAAAAAAACTTTTTTTTTCATTCCATCTCAATATACCACACACGTTTCCCAAAATTATTATTATTACAGTAAAAAAAGGAAAAACTCTTCTTTGGTTACTTTGAAAACACAAACTCGGCTATTTTCCGACACGAGTTTCTAATTGGTGATCACCGATAATCTGAAAATAAAGATCCCGTGTTGTTTCACCGAAAGCAGTGTAAAAAAGGGCTGTCGAATTGCGACGAGTGGCAGAAGGGCACGCGTCAGCGTATTTTTAGGGTACGCCGTTGTAAAAAAGAAAAGCGAGGGTGGTTTTCCGCACCCTTCGCGCACACCCTCGCTCGGAGCTCACCCCAGATTGGACCCCACCCATCGTTCAATCCGCCACCCATTTTGCACTGCGGCGCAGTAAACATGGCCGTCCACCGTGTTTTAATTTGGTTTCGCTTTTGGCCACTGAACTAGCGACGAGAAGGATGTCTGGCAAAATGGAATTTTACGACCCAAACTAATCAATGCTTCGGAATTGGAAGAAAAAGCTGATATCGAAAATACACTTTTTTCCCCGAAAACTGTAATATCTCAAAATAACATTTTTTGGGGGAAAGAATAAGTAATTCAGTAAACTATATGTAATTTTAATTAATATAAAATACACGATTTTGGTTGAAATTAGTTGAAATGTAACCATTTCACATTTTTAATGAGAAGTTTTTATTGCAAAATGTCTTTGAAAATATATTTTTGGAACATTTAAATTTAAAGCTCTAAATTTTCTTAAATAAAATGAATGAAAATGTATTTTTTGTAATTTTTTATGCATTTAGAAGTTAATTAATTTATTGGTAAAAAATTATTTTAATTTCGTTTTAAGTGAAGGTATTCGGATTGGAGAAATATTATTTTGTAAAACGACTTTTTTTTGATAAATACTACAAGCTGAAATTGATTAATAGAAACTTAATAAACAGTATGTTGGAAACACTGCAACGAGAAATCATTTTACGTCGGAAATAAATAAGTTTTCCCCTTTATTTGATTGATTGCTATATTTCGATTCAGTGCAGAATCGACTGGGAAATGCAGTCGATCAGAAAGAAAAATAAAGGACGTTGAGAGCAGTCTTCTGTTTCGTCAAAAGAAAATAAATAGTCAGTACCACAAACCGAACCCCTTTTTCCCATTCAAATTATTGATTTGAAACGTAATGATGACAACTGTAAATGTTTCATGCAATTCACGAACATTTTCTCATTTTTATTACTTAGACATCTAAGTTTCTGGATTATTAATTGGAGCAGAAAATATTCCGAGTTCTTAAATTGTTGGACAAGCTTAAAACTCATTTTAGAAATTTCGGTATTTAAAACAGTTAAACAAAAATTCCAAATTGAAATGCAATATACTGATTACATTACAATTCTAAATAGGGTTTGAAAAGTAAAATTGTTTATAAATAAAGTATATTTAAATAATTATATAATCTTAAAATGTATTATAATATTTGTAGGAAAATCAATATTTCCACTTAAATTAAATAAAAATATAATTTGGAAATTGTTATAATTAATTTTTTTAATTAGAATGCATTAACTAAGAAACTAAAAATACATAATTACTTAAAGAAAAGTAATTATTTAAACAGATAATGTAAATAATTAAAAATAAATTGTAAGAAAAAGTTGGTAAAAAAAGATAATTAGAGTACACTACTCGTACATCAAGATTAGCTTATAGCAAGCTTATTGGTCGTCGGTAAATTACCACAGTGGATCGAAAGTGGCGCCACTGCCATCACTATGGAATGTCTAACTTATAGAATGGCTTATAGATTGGTACTCGCATAATAGAATGCGAACCTAGCGGAATTTTGGGGAACTATAAAAAGTGTAGTAAAAGTATAACTTAATGTGGTGTAAACGTATTAAACATGATTAATATAAATGTCTTATTGAAAATACGACAAATTTCGTAGTAGTAAAATCGCAATTTTTGGTGATTTTATGGTATTTTTAATTACAAAGGCAGCTAATATAAACTCTAAAATTATTTTTTGTGAATGTCGTTACAGGAATTGAAAACAAAATGAATTCTTTTCGTAGAATTCAAAAATTTTCCCATTGAAACCTTTTTTAATCTGGAATATAACATCTTTTCCAATAAGAATTCACTTTATTTTTTTCAATTCTTTTCCATTCTTTTCTATTAAATATTTTTTCAAGGGCTGATGTTGAAATAATACATTCTCAATACCAGAATACAAATATAACTTTATGTCAATTTATTTCTCCACATTTTCATATACGAAAACATTTTTGTAAATAAATAATCTCTATGTAATTTGTCCTGCAATCCACACACATTGCTTTTCAATATCAACAAATTAAAACATTCGTTGAACCAGATCCAGAATATGTACACATTTTCAGCATATCTACATATGGTACAATTTATATACATCAACATTCTTCCAAAGAGTCATTATTAATAAACTCGTCAAACCTCTTGTGGTTCATATGTAAAAAATGAAGTCTCGCAGGGAATCTGCCATATTTGCTCAGCACCCTAGACAGGCGGTTATTCAAGGTGTTTAGGCTTCGAGAGAACAACTGACTTCCAGACAATATCTGGTTTGAAGTGATTCCGTATTTGTCCAGCAAATCGAATATGCATTTAACTTTGTTAATACTCATCTTTGAAATGTTCCGGTTTTTGTTTATGAGGTAATGTGCATCCCTTAAGTCCCGATTCAGTCTCTGAGAAATGTATTCGTCCAGATATACATACTGGCCATCCAATTTATTCAGATGACATTGATATTCCATGTGACTGAAAAAGAAAAGAAATTTTCTGTTTTTAAAAAGGTCAAATTAAGGGAAAATTAGTGAAAAATCAATTTTGAAATGGTAAATGTTTGTAAAAAATGATTTTTCACTCATTTTCGGTTCCCTTTAAGAAGTGGTTCGAATAAAAAATTGGTATGAATAAAGTAAAAATACCAACTTCTTCAATTGAGCCTCAGTGCATCGCAGCATCCACATTTTCTTGTTTGTTACATTGTATCTTGTTATTAATTGCAGATTTGCTTGAATTCGATTCAATCCGATAGATAAAGTCATACCATCCGATAGAATTACGTCTGGATGGAAACCGTTTTCTAAAAAGTAATTTTATATCAGTTAAGAATATTGAAAAACTGAACGAATGAAAATATTAATAATAATAATACCACATATTTGTAAAATTGTACCTAGTAAGAGTTTTATCTTCTGTTCCAAACTAATCAATGATAAAGTCCTCATTGGAGGATATTTGACTAAAAAATCACATATTATACTTGGATCTTGCTGAAAATAAATAGTTTTACGGTAATATCTATATATTTAGATTAAAAAAAATATTATATCCAATTAATACATACCTGCAATAATTTACAAAAGCCTTCCACTTTTTCCACAGGCTTAATTTTCTCCATATTACAAAATTTCCTAAATATTTTTAACTGCCTAGGTGTCAGTTTAAAAAAACAAATAGCATTGTTAATATCCAACCCGTAGGATCGTATAATCTCCATTTTCTTCTGAAATTCCACATGTGGCATAATCACCGCATAAATATTGTCCTTGATCAACGACTTTTCCATTCCATCGTTTATCAAAGTTTGGTAATTTTCCAACAAGTCTTTCGGTGGGATTTCCTTTAATCTAGGATGCTGTTTTGCTATATTGTTAACAATGTTATTTGACAAATGGAGCAACTGAACAATAGTTTCCTTGCCGCAAGACACTCCAGGTTTGACGATTTTCAAATATGTTTCGTAGTCCAGTGATAAAGATCGTCGGTTCTCTTCATTTAAAGAGCATTGCGACGTTTGACTCAGTTGAAACAAACTTGTGTGGAGTCTCTGAAGGTGCGAGATTATTTCTGGATTTTTATTGGCACTCGTCAAAATTAGCCTTGAGAGTTGTCTGGTAATGGGAGCAATCATCTTCAAACAATGATTTGGATTAATTAATTAATTCTGAAAATTGTATTAATCCAATTACATAATGATATAATATCTATATAATTTGCATAGGAATCTGGGTATGTTTTGCACTTATTGAGGAAATAGTTAATGTCAGTTAAATTAGATATTTTTAATTCAATTTGGAAATATTTTCTGTTAGGAAATTGAAGTTTGTGAAATTGTCATATTTTCTGTTATGAATGTAGGAAAACGTTTGGTTGGCGTTAAAAGATTATAACCTCAAAGGTTAGAATACCCATTTACGTTTCTCAATCGCGAAATCGTTATTGTTGTATTTGGTTGTATTTTTCGTAATTGCCTTAAACCTATTTACCTTAGAGTTTCCGAGAATTGTTTTGCGCTTTGACGTAAGCGAGTATTTTCAAAACATAACCTTTGTTTACAAATTTAATGACAAAATATGGAATTCCTTTTTTTGTATTGTCACAGATTCTGGCTCGAGTTTACACCACTTAGTTAGTTCGGTTTATGAGTTTCTGCAGTCCATTTCTAACATTCTGGTAACTTCAGGTTAGACAACTAATTCGTATCTTTGCAGATTTTGTAAGTAAAGTTAATTAATCGATTATAAATTAAAAGTGAACAATAACTAATACCCTTTTTTGGTTTTGGTAATTAAAATTAATGTTTCAAAGGATTTTTGTAAAAGTTTTAGGAATTACTCAGTGGCGTATTTTTTTTCGAGCAAAAAAATGAACAATGAGCAAATATATTTTATATGGCATAAAAGACATAATTAAAAATATTTAATGGTTTTAAACATTTCACATCATGAAATTTTTTTTTCAGACCTATTGTGTTCAGGCTATAAATTGTCCATTAACTATTTTATAATATACATGTAATAACAAAAATAATAATAATAATAATATTAATAATAAAATAATTCTTTATAATAATATAACTAAACAGAAAAAACCTTACAGTTAGGGCCCCTTTTGTGGTCCAGCAGTTACGCCACTGCTGGCTGAGTTCAGCGATGATTTCACTAGATTGATCTGTACCACATCGCGCGGATCCAACGGAAAAATCGTTCCGTTGACCACGAAACGTACAAAACAAAACGTCAACGAAAGGGCGTTGTCAGGCGAAGCGCTCGATTTTGTAACGAATTTCCGTCGTTGCGTGGTCGGCGCGAAATCGTTTTCATCTCGGACATCTCAAATGTGATAACCAAACCGTCCAATCGAAAAGCCGCTTATCTACTGACCGATTTCGGTCGCAAATTGTCCGAGATGGATCTCCGATCGCTGGCCCTGTTTACCCTTTTTTACTTTTGTTTACAAGGTGAGTCGTTTTTTATTAAAAAATGGAAAATTTATTAATAAAAATTAGTCGGTTGTTTGTCCGATTTTCGATAATTCGCGTTTTTTGTTTGGACATTTAAAAAAGAGGGAAATGGCGAGATGTTATGAGATTGGAGGTTAAGATGCTTGTCATAACATATATAGGTATATTTGAGTCAAGTTGAATTCTTCTTGTATTAATCATAGGGTAGCTGATTCAATTATTATTTAGTACTGGCATTCTTGCAGTTTACCATGAAATGTTGCTATTTTTAATTTAAAATAGGCCTCATTTTGTTGATAAGTTTATGTTCTAATTTTTAAATTACAAATTGTTAAATATTTTCAGATATGAGAAAACATTGCCTATATTTTCTACACGTATTTTTGTGATGTTACAATGTGTTATAAATACATTTTATAATATTTTTATTGCAATTGATTATTTAAATCATAAAATTCAGACATAAGATTCTTTTCTGACATAAAATATGTTTTATGTCAGAAGTAATGCTATTTGAGTAATACTTCAAACAATTGCCTTTTTCATTTTTTGTATTAACTGCAATATTTATTTACAATTTTATCCTTTTTAGTATCTGCACAACGGCAATGCACCATTCCAGTAATTATAAGAGGAGAGTGGTTCTCATGGGAAAATGGTCAGAATACAGAGACAAGAATAAACGCTGACACTATGCAAAAATCAGGAGCTTGGCAAGGCACATGTGTGGATATTTTCGAAGAATACCACGTGAATTATACCTTTGTTTTTAAAGCTCACGATGAAAGCTGTTATCGTTGTGTTAAGCTGCTCGTTCGTACTTCTAATGTCTTAGAGAAACTGGAGTGTAAGTTTTATTTTTTTTTTTTAATTATAAGTATACTAATTATAATCTTAAACCAAGTTACTCATTAAGAAATTGTTTTACAGCAAGTTGCATCAGTGTTCCACCTGGACAAGAGCCAAATGTAGGTTTTGTTTGTCGAGGTTTACGTCCTGATGAACAACTGATCACACTTTTCTCAGAGAAGTACAATCCGGTAAATTGTCGATCTTCTTTGGAAGGTGTCTGGCAATTTGCTTATCAAGTAAGTTAATTTGATGAATATAATTTTTAATTGCTGAAATTGAGAAACGGAGAATTCTTCTCTGTTTTATTAGAAAGATTTGAGGAAATTAATATTTTTTGCAGACTTTCAGACATATTTTTAAATTTGAAAAAGAACTCTGAAAATGACTGAACCACTTTAAAAGTTATAAAACGTTGTTCAGATTTTTTTAAGTTGATAGTTTTCATAATAATTAATGTTTTATCTTAATTTTAACAGAACAGATTCAGGTTTACTGGAGAATGTTTCCACGAAGATGCTCAGATCAGATCATGTCAAGTCGCTGGATCTCAGTTTTTGATATCGAATCAGAAGTTCAACATAACGTACAAACAATGTCCAGGAATGCAGGGCACATTTAACGGAGGTTGAATATTTTTTAATTTCCACAAGTTACACAAATTAATAAATATTTTTCTCAATTTTAAATTGGCTTTAAATTAGTTTATACCATTGAATTTATTAAATGATAAATTCAGTGGGTAAAACTAATGAATTTAAATCATAAAAGCTTAAAATCATACAATTCTATTTAATGATTGATTATTAAGATTTAAATCAAACAAATCGATTTATTACATTAAAAAAATCCTATTTAAAATCCCAATCTCTATTCCCAATTTCAGTTGTTGAATACAGCTGTTTAGGAGACTGGTTTGTTGGCAAAAACCACTTTTTCGCTGTGGTAAACACGAAGGAATCACGAAAAGACGAGAAATATAGATGCTTTTTGAAAAATCGAGACGACGATCTCTACATCGGAGTGTCTATAACCGCTGAATGTAATACCTTGAAAACCGTCGAAAAGAGTCCGGAACGTCTTCGAGTCACCCCAGTGAAATCGGAGGTGGTGGAACCTGGCTGCAGATTGCCTCAAAATATGACTGGCAGGTGGATCAACACGGCGAATATCGATGCCGATGTGGAGATCAATTCCACACATATTGTGGAGACTTGGTATCCTGATGAGGGTCGGTTTAGGAAGACTATTTATGTCTGTAAGGAGCAAAGGGATAGCAGAGTCATGATGGCTCGGCTGACTGTTGATGGATGGTAATTTGAAGAAAGAAATATTCTATTCTTCATTAAAATTATCTAATTAATCTGATTAATTAGTATGAAAGAAACATTACTTTGCTTATTGGAGTAAAAGTTAACTGAAATTAACAAATGGGAATTAATGGTTCAAATCCTATTGCTTTTAATAGGAAGTAATTGATTGATTCCAATTGGAGTATAATTCCCATTGATTATTATGAAAATTATCATTTTTCCACATAGTTCTGATTCAATTCGATTAATGATAATGAGCATTTTAATAAAACTTAATCAGAATTAATCAATTTTCTTCATCGAGTCCAAATATAATGACCAAATTTTTTTTAACTCAGTCAGAAAGATTACGTCTGTTTCGACTTCATTCCAAGACATCACAATATCATCAGATACAGACGTGGATTAGCTGTGATTAAGGACAATTTCCACACAGTTTGTTCTTGGGTTCAATTTGCAAGCAAAGAAGAGTGGAAATACGACTTATTTTTGGGTGAGATGTGAACTAGATTACTGAACTGTTAAAAAATTCAAAAATGTATTCAAAAAATGAAGTTTTACTTTATTTATAATAAGTGTTAAATGAAATCAAATCTGAACATTTGCAGCAAGGAATCCGGTACCTATAAGATGCCCTGTGGCTGGAAAGTATTTGTTCCACCAAAAAGGAGATGTGCCTTTCGTAACGAGAATTTTGGGAGGAGTAACTTTGTCGCCTCGTCCCAATATTTACTGCAAACAAAACATATCTGATTTTTCCGTTTGCGATACGGACCAAAAGGAAATCAAAATCGACGAAACGTATTGTTTGTCTGTCGACCATTTGGGAGCACCAATTGACGTTTACAGTAATAATTTTTTTATTTCTATTTAAGTATAGAAATAGTTAGTCAAAAGCAAAAAATTGAAGAAAAAGGAAGTAAATCAATTAAAAATTCAGGCAATGAATTTCGAAAATTTGTGGACAAACTGATGAACAATTATTTCTTTTTTTGCTATTTCTTTTACAATTAAATGCAATTCAAAGAGAAAACCATGAAATTTATTGCAATTTTCAATCATTTACCTTTGAAATGAGAATTTTCATTTTTGTCCATTTTTTTATTTATTTCTGGCGCCAAAAGGGATAATGGGAGACCCAATCTTTTTTAAAAAAAAATTTTTGTACTAACTAAAAATGTTTACAGGTGACCCGGATTACATTATGAAATGTATTGGGTACTACAAGGAGAATTTGAAATCGTATCTAATTACGTTCGACGAACTCGATCCTTACAGCAAATACCGTTGCTGGGTTTACCAAAGAGCGGATCTCAACCGAATTTTGATGTCCCAGGCGATTGGCCCCTACTGCGACATCAAACAAGATGTCACTAGTTACAACTATACTGAGGGCGCTGCAGTCGCCATCGCCTTAGAGGTACATAATCCTCTTTCCAACATCGTAACTGAAATACAAATCTTTTTTTTTCACAACAGTTTCCAAAAATGAAAATTATTCTAATAAGATTTCTCTATAAATTATAGAATAATAACATTTAAATTCGCATTCCATCTGCCTGTAGCCATATACTTCGACCGTATAGCGAATTTCAAATTGATTTAATTTATTAGAAAAATTATATTTTATTTCATGTTTTCATTCAGTTAACAATGAAAACATGAAATACAAATTAAAATAATATAACTAACGAATATTGTGTGGCCAATAGGAATATGAACGAGAAAGGGATCAGTGTCCCATGTTTTTCGACGATGGCAGCAACCCCTGGCAACACAGCGAAAGCTTTTTCCAGGTCTTCACTTTCGGAGCTTCGGCATCGTCTGCGACTGCTTTGACCAAAAGCATTGCGCTGATTATCTTCTCGGTCATCTTCATCGCGCGAAGATGAAAAGTCGAACGAAATTTTCTTATCTCCAATATTTTTAGGGAAATAAGCTGCCGCGACATGAACAGGGTGTCTAGCGATATCCCTTTAAAAAATTCCCGGTTTTCAACGTCCCTAGGGAAATTCCCTCCCGCGGTTAACACGATACTTTTTACAACAAGTGCGACCGGAACACTCTAATGAATGAGACATTAATTTTTTTCCGAAAAAACGTCCTAGAACTTGACTGTTTATAATTTCGCGGAAAAGATTTTTTCGCATAATTGGTTTGCGCATTCAATAACAGTTGCATAAGCTTTCTAAAACGCCAATAAGAATGCAACTTTAGTTTTGGGTGATCAGCTTTACGAATTTTTACTTAATATGATTTTAACTTACAAAAACGTGAAAAAGTTTTAAATTTAAACTTTAAAAATGGCTGGTTGCTGGACAACCTGTATTTGTGTACCTTTAACTTTTTAAAAATCCCCTATATTTGATTAATTATTAACAAATATATAATTTGTTTTAACTTTTTTACAACAAATGAGTAAACTTTTGTTTTCTATCCATTGATAGAAAACAAAATAGAAAACAAAAGAAATCTGAATAGTTCAGATTTTAGCCATTTTACCAGACGGCCCTCTTAACTTGAATAATCATTTAATAGTTTCTTGGGTGCTAAATTGTAGCAACCTGGAATTATGGATAGATAATTTGAATTGGATGGATAGTAAATTTGAATTTGAACAATTTTGCGGTGGCGACCCAGAAATATTATCAAATTACATTGGACAAGCACGCCACATTTCATAACGCAAATAAAAGAAACAAAAAGTTTCTTCTTTCTTCCCGAACCGGGAATCACATCCAGTTCTACTCTCCAATGATGAATTTAAAATATTTCATGACGCAAAGTCTTAAAAAATTGATGAAACTGGTCCACAGGATCGGAAAAGGAAAGCAAACAGGTGCAACAAATAAGAACATGTAATTAACAAAACGAAAATTCAAACGATTTTTAATTAGGGTTTTGATCCTAATGCCTGGAAGCGCAAAATCGTAACATTTAAGTTTTGGATTACGGAATTGAAAATGCCGTGTTACAATTCCTTATATTTGGAAAGTATAAAAACTACCCAAAACAAACTTTGAACAGAGTTCAAATTTTGAACATTATGAACTGTTTAGAGTTCAATTCTGGTTATTTCAATACCGTTGACATATTTTACAACATTTTTCATGAATTTCATATTAGTTGTGAACTGATTCACAGACGAACTACTTTGATTTATTTTATACATAGTATAATGGAAAATATTTGAAGAAATGTATGAACATTCAAAAGTTCATTTGACAAGCTGAAATATTTTACAAAAACCTATTGACAAACTATTTTGAGGTCTTCATTTGATGGAAAAATATTTTTATATTAGAATAAGCATATATAAGTTAAAAATTGTTCAGAAATGTTTGAACTTTTTAAACATTTGGAGATTTAAAGTAAAGAATGCTTGAAATTCCCGGTTATGAACAAAATCCCGGTCATTTCCCGAGTTTTTCAGGATCTAAAAAAATTCCCGGATTTTCCGGTCGCTAGACACCCTGCATAAAATATCAATGCCGTCCAATTAAAAAAGTTGTAATTATTTTCGACGAGTACTTTTGTACTGTATAACTGCCGGTTCTAAAGAGATCTGATATTATATCTTGTTGTAATATTAAGGATTTAAGAAGTATTTATGACGACGATCAAAAATGCTGCATTTCGTTTCGCAGCAAAGCGATTCAGGGATCAATGTTAAGATTACTAATCCGTCCATTTTGTAACTGTTATCGCTTATGGTGAATGCCTCAATTAGAGACCATCCTGGTCAAAAAACAATTTCAATTATTTTAAGGAAATATGAATCTTTATGATATAAAACTTAGTTTCACTAAGGTAATTTTTCTCATTTGTTCGATTTTCTAAATATCTGATGAAATAGAAAATTTATCAATGAAAAAAAAAAAAAAAAAAACTGTAAAATGGTCAGCAATCAGGTGTTAAGTGGTCAGTAATTGGGACATTCACTATGCATGCTTATTATATAATGAAATCAGTACCTTTTATAGTTTCTTTTTATACTTCGAATTTAGATCTGATTTGTACTAAGTTACCGGTGATTCGCGACGAAACTGTGCCTTACACCGTTTTTCTGTATATATAATGTATTTATACACAACTAATATGAATACTGTACAAGTTTTGCGTTTACAGTTTAACGTTGGAATTGGAACGCTACTCTTTTATTACAAACGAACAAAAAATTATTTTTTGTTATCACAGAATTTGAAAATCGTTTCCAATACTGTGTTGGAAACGTTGAATAAACGAGCCTCGGCTAAATACAGTTGCTTCTCTTAAATGCTACTAATACTTTTCTTTTTCGCCGTCGCGTAAATTGAGCAATGCCTTTTGCACTAAAGCACTCAGGTTTTGCGGAAGCCCGGTGGGAATTGATCGAAGCATCTGCGATTGTTTCGCGGTTTCTTGGTCGCTGTCGTTTATTTGCACTGGCGACATTTTGTCCTCATCTGGGCTCCAGGTGATGTCGAGATTCGGGAATTCTTCTTCGCCTAAAAGTAGGGTGATTTCATTACTGGATGGAATGGGGTCAATTTCTTGAAGAGACAACTTTAAGTTTTTTTTACTTTTAGTGTCAACGTCGGTCGAATTGTATCCTTCCAATAACATCCCGGATGGTGATTGTACTGCGTCGTCCAATTCGCAGATTCGAGATGCCAAAATTCTAAATGGAAAGAACGGTGTTTTCAAATGAATTGGTTGAAGTTATGAAAAAAGATATAAAGAATTTGAAAATGAATTATAACAATTCTTTTGTTTCTTTCAGTTTTTGGAAGTGGATTTTGAGGTGACAAAAATCGAATTTCCAAAAGTTACGTAATATAACAAAATGATTAACACACGTTTATGCACTACGACAATCTCCCACAAAAAATCTATCGATTGACTATAAGATTATTTTTTTTATTTTCAAACAAACTATTTTAACAACGCAAAATAAAGACACTAACTCCGTGACTTTAGCACTGATAAACCACCTTAATCCCAAAAATTACTTAAACTTATGAAAAGACAGATGAAAGTTCTTTCTTCATTTCAGTAGTACAAATAATTAATATCGACGACTGTTTCATATTAGTCTTGAAACAATTATGCAATTTTAAGTCATTTTACAGCCCTTCAAAATTTCAATGCCGAATCTTACCACGTTGGAAATCAATTTAATTTTCTCAATTCTTTTTCTATTTCTTTTCATTTCTTTTCAATATTTTTTGCAGGGAGGGATAGTTTAAAATTATTTATCCCACTGAAATGAACAAAGATCGACAAGTTTACGCTGGTTCTTAATTCTGCAAGGTGTACTGGCTTCTGGGACGTACTTGTTGGCCTTCTTTTGGTGCGCCAACGCCAGAGTCTTGTCGTTCAGAGCCTCCAGCAGTGCGGCGCAAAGCCCATGCAAATCCGACACAGCGGCCGCTGATTTTTGCGCAGACACCTGCGACCCTTGCTGCAGCAACTGCTCCACTGATAAAACGAGTCTTTTGTTAGAACCAGTCAGCTCATATTTTTACATTATAAAAATCAGCTGATTCATGTGTTTGACCAACCATCTTTAAATGAATTTCAATAGCCATCAGACCATCTCAAAATCCAAAGAGAAGATACCTTCACAGTTTATGAGGATCTCTTTGTAAAAAAGAAACCCTTTCCAAACCTTCTTTAAACGTTTGGACAACTTTCTCTATGAAAACACCTCGTATGAGTTATTTTTGGGTGAAGAAATATGAGAACTCATATACTTTTTCATAGATTTTCTATACTTTTACAAATTCTAAAATTACGTTCCACAAAGTATGAAATAGAATACAAGAAACCTTGTTTATGTGTCATTACAGTTCCAGCACCATTTCCTAACTTGATAGTCCCCTTCACTCTTCTGCTATCCAGCATACTCTGAAAAATCACGAGGTTTACAATTCATCTTAATCAATTCGATTGGAAGCTGGATTTTTGCGAAATACTAAGTGAAACCTACTTTGTATTTGGACAGAGATTGCCTCGACAGCTCCTTCTCCTCCAGCAATTGTCTTATTCTGTCCTGCAGGTACCTGCAGTGGATAATGGATTTGATCATTCACGTTATTGTCCTCTGATAGGGAACGGCATGGGAATGCAATAGCGGATGTAATGGAACCATTCATTCAATCTGAAAATACCGATTCTCGTTGATAAGCGAGTCGACGTCCAGCGGCTTCGAGGCGTTCAGCGCTCGCGAGAGCTCGTGGTTCAGCCGATGCGCTTTGCATTTGAAAGCGTCGCGTTCGATTTCGAGCTCGTGTTTTTCATCTAGAACTGTTTGCAGGTCGCTTTTCAATTGCGCGCACTGAAAAGGAGAGCAGATTCGAGTTTTCCGTCGGAAATTGTGTTATTCAATTTGTTGAAGTACTTCTAAATTATGGTAATGGAGACGATGAAATTAGTCTAAAAAGGGGATTAATGAAATTTGGAAGGATTACTTTCAAGTAAAATCTTTCTGGGAGAGAAAAATGGTTTCTATGAAAAATGAAAATCTTAATTGGATCTTTTCTCATTTACTCTCGGTCACTCTCGTTT
>JABFPB010002455.1:0-20099 GCA_022817645.1 Ceratoteleas bidentatus
CGGGCGGCTATCTTCGCACTCGTGGAAATGCGTGTCGTTCCGCCCTTGATACGTAAATAACTATTGTGATCGCTTTGTAGTCACTGAATGAACAGGTCGGTTTGTCAAATATTCAAAGGATCATTAAATGATCACAAAATGATCTGAATATTATCACAAAAGTCTCAAAAACCTTATCACGGAGGGATGACGCCCTGCTGATCGGAATGTGATATTAAAGTGATCCAGAATGTACTTTCTCAGGGGTCCCCCCAAGGTGATTTCGAATGGGACGAGCAAGTTTGAATTGGCCATTTCGCGCCAAAATAATGATTGTTGTATTATTCGTAAAATAACAAATCTTTCACAAAAAGCTGATCGTAGCGCGATTCTGTGATTAAAGAAGAATGTTTTGAAACATGCAAACAGATTATTTAATAATGCACGAAGGAATAATTTGCAAACTATGGATTACATATCCTCAAAACCATTATAATAATTTGTAGTTTGCAAATTACATCTTCACGCTTTGTTAAATAATTATTTGCGCGTTTCAAAATATTCTTCTGTAATCACAGAATTACGCTATGATCAACTTTTTGTGAAATATTTGTTGTTTTACGAATAATTTAACAGAAGTGAGAATCATAAGAAATGTCGATAATGTAGGTATCGGGACCTACCGACATGGCCTTAAGTTGATTATTCCTAAAAAGGCACCACTGAGAAGTTTTACTACTATCCGAAAAAGTAGCTCATGTTCAATTTTGTGCAAGAACATTTATGGACGATGAACTAACTCATAATCATTCACAATATACGAAATACAATTTATTTTTCGACTGATTCAGTTCAGATGAAGTCTAGATCATTAAACTTCTCAATTTTACTTTGATCTGAAAATAGTCTCGCTATAATCTGGATATCAGCTTCACTGAGATTAGATTAGAACTTCTTCCCGCAGATTACGACGAGCATTACGTCAACGTTACGACGCAAGGAAAGCCAGGATTCCCGGGTGTAAATGAATTTACCGCGGCAATAACGGCAACGCCTGCTACTTTATTTCGGGCGATTTCAAATTCCGCGCGGCATTGTCAAAATGTAGCGCGGCTCGTAAATCCGGTTACGTGGGAGAGCATCTGCAATGAAATTGTAATCAGTTCGCCGGCCTCTTGCGAAACTCGGTCCGAGAGCGAAAAAAGGGGACGGGAAAAGCTTTTCGATATTCATGTAAGCAACTTGGTTGGTTAGAAAAGTGTTGCTGACAGTATATCAGAATTTCCGAGAAGCCGAGTGTTCGTCGGTGTAACAACGTGTCGACAGTGCTGCGTCGAAGAACGTGCGCCTGAGTTATGTACAGCACGCGATTCATAATATATGTTCCCGAACGGGCGGTGCACCGGCGTAATGCCGGCCGAATGATTCGGAATCAAAGCTACAAAGTGTATATCAACGGTTTATCACGGAACGCGAGAATACAAAATGGGGCTTTTTATTCCCGGCGGGTGAGATTTATGGCGCGCGCGAGGGCCAGAATTCGCCTGGTAATTAAATTATTCATGTTTAACTGATTTATCAAGTGTGACGTAACGCGAAAGTTGCGCGTGGTCGTCACGAATGCGGGTTATTTGATTTTGCGTATATGACTCGACTTCACTCGTGATTCGGATGGCCCGAAATTTTTACTCGTTTCAGCAACTATGTAATTCAATTTTAAATATAGACGAATGCACTGTAAGCAGATTTCGCTGGAATTATTTTCCACTTTATCCGCAAGTTGCGGCGATAAGTAGAAAAATCCAAAATCGATTTTCGAGAAACGGAGAATCGAAAAACTTTTCTCAGTCAGAGAAATGATAGGAACTGGAAGAAATGAAATAGAATAAAAAAGGAAAAAAAAGAAAACCCTTCGGAAATTTGGAAAGCAAAAACCCACAGCAGAACGAAATATCAGTGCCGGAGGAATTCGTCTCGCAGATAAAAATAGACCGCATTCAGGTATAATTTCTCTCGCACACACCCATATTCGACAGGTAAAACAACCTGCCGTCGTCACGTAATAAAGAACCCCCCGCCCGTTCCGCGAAAGCGCCATCTTCCGAATCCGTCGAAGCGAAATCGATTTTAAGATGCACCGATTCATCCTTTAATAATAAACCGACATCTGGCATACGATACAAGTGTTGACGTCGGAATGTGCGCAATCTACGGCGACTAGATGCGGGGCCTATTTCGCAAATTGAGACCACACCCCCTCGCTACCCCCAATCTCGCCTCGGGACTACTTTGCGCCTGGCTCGACTAATTGCTTCGTGCCTGCGGGAACGCTCGGCCATTTTTCTAGCCGCGCCTAGACTCGGCGTCACTCGCCACGCCACCGCGCGGTGAAAAACGCCGCCAAACCCGTCGTTCCAGCAGACACATTTTTTCGGACTCCACCCCTTTGCGGGCGCATTATCCGGCGAGCCCTACTTGCGGATTCGACACGCTGATAAATGAGAGCGTACGTGCTTATTCATGCACGGCCCCGTGCACCATCCTTCGGAACAAAAGATTGATTAGGCTGACTGTTGTTTCGGCTTTGTCTTAGCCTTCGACCGGCCGAACAGGTTTGATTAGAGCCGTCGTCCGGGCGCACAAATCAAGCCGCCCGAAGACTCTCGTGTGCGCGAACTAACAAGCCATCAGCGGCAAAAAGCGCCGGGCCAAAGTGAAAATTGAATTTGCGGAATTGAAAACACGCGCGCTCGCAGACGGCTCCACTTTTAACGGAATCCTTTGTGGCGCGCGGACAATGGCGCGTCCCCGAGCGATCTCGAACGCGAATCCTTTCTGCGGATCCGCGCACTCGTTTGGTGCGCAGTGGGACGCCATTCAGGAGCTCAGGTGTAAGGAAACGGGTTCGAAATGAGTCCGGCAGATTATCTGGCTCAGGCGCTCGCGGGGCATTAAAAATAAACCCGAGAGCGTTTTGTCGGGCGAACCACTACGCTGTCATAAGGTGTTCGCGGGGCCACGGGCGAATTAACTGTCGCGCGCAACTTTTCGCCGCGGAAACGAGCGCGATAGCGCCCCGTCGCGAACTTGCCGACGCTTCATTTGAGTTCGCAAACCGAATTTTTCTTTATCGCGCTCGAGGTGCAATCGATGTGTATCTACTTGACGTAAACGCAAACTTAACAGAGCGTCGAATCGATCGGCGCGGGCGCTGATTTATTTATTTCGATCGGCAGGGGGTGTGTCGCGGATTTACATGAGAAGGCAAAGTTCTCGCGGCGGAAATCGGGGATAGTGAAAGAACAGACCTTTGGAAGAAAATGAACATGTTTTTCGGAGAAAGGAAAACGATTTTTCGTGGCGTTGAGTATGGGTGAGAGAAATCTCGTCTTCGATGTAAACAAATAGTGGTTCTTAAAGAATTTTTTGTGAGGGCAAGACTAGATGATCCGATAAGAGGTCTCGAGGGTGTAATTTATTGGGATTTTAGTCGTGAATGTAGGGTTTTTGGATACAAATTCAGACAACAACATTCGAATCGAGGAAAAACAAATATAAATAATGATCTCATGAATGGCTGAAATTATAGTAGAATAGTATCAAATTACAAACTGATTGTCTATAAAAGACTAGATTACGAAGAAGAAAATAAGTCTATCACTGATTTTCTGTGGGAGATTTATGAATACTGGAAAAACCTCTGAATGTAAGATACAGCAGTAACTGTAAAAAATGTAAAATCCTCCAACCTGAACATTTCCATATCGTACACGTAAAACCTAATTTGTTCCCGAGACAAACATGTTTTTTTCAACCACTTCAGACATTAAAAAATCGTCTCAAGTTCAACCCATCTTCTTTCCTACTATTTAATTTACCTCTTTTAAAAGACTCGTTCCAGACTACACTAAAATACTCCTGGCTTTAAAGCGCATCCTTCATTCCATTAAAAACCATCATTGACAATGATCGTTACTCCAATACCCTACTTTCACAATTACCCCAACAAAAAACTCGTCAATATTTCTTGGCCATTATCCCCGAAACGAGATCCTCAGCAGTGATAACGTTTCTGCCGTGGAACGCTCTGGATCCTCGGCGCGCGTTTCACAGTAACAAAAGCCGGGCGAACTAAAAAAACTGGTTGCAACCAAAGGACACGTCGCTTCGTTCACGTGGCTTAACTGTTGAGGGTAGTTAACCGAATCGTGGGTGCATTCAAGAACCGGAAGTGGGCGGAACGCCTCAGCCTGTGCGACTGCATTGTGCGCCTCGCGCTTGGTTTTCTTGGGCCGTGGGTCGCCCGATCCGAACTCGAGACCGGCAGATCTAAGACGCGCCGAGCAAAGTGGACCAAAAGAACATTCGATATCCGTAATGCCGGAATAACGAGCGCGAAAAAACACGATTCTGAGCCGGAAATCGGGCGACGCTGTCGGCATCCCGAGGTCGGGCGCCCTTCGTCGATAATTCATGCCTGAAACAAAGTAGCGCCGCCGACGCTGGCGATAGCGTTATTCATTCGGTTGGCGGTCGGTGGCGCCACACCCGAAGCGGCCGAAGAATAAGTGGCGCGGTTCCCACCCTTTAAGCACTGCTTTACGACTGTTTTCCCTGAGGTTGGCCTAGGGTTGCGTGCGGTCGGACACACCCCATTTGCTTCCCATCATGCTTAGGCATGATACGGTACGCCGCTGACCTAAAGAGAGACCCAGATACGAGTGGATGCTCGAGATTCGTGTGAAACACATGTTTTGTCCCGAATTTGTTTCGTCGGGAACGGTAGACGATTGGGCTTCATTTGGACAATGATATCAGCGAAATGCGAGTTCTAGTTTCTTTCAAGAAAACGACATCTGGTCCGATGCCGACAAGTAATAACGTTTTTCTTGTTAAGGCTACGGTAAGTCTAAGTAACTCAGGAAGTCCAGTTTTTAATGAAGGTTTTTTTCAATTTACTTTACTTATAGTCTGGATTTGTTGGAGATGTGATACTCCTTTGTTAGGTAAACCTAACAAAGGACAAAAATGAAAAGAACTATCCGCAAGGCAACAATTTTATAATCTTTGATGTTTGGGAAAGGGTGTTTGACTTTAGATTCTTATTCTTGAAGTTAGACATACATGCATTCCTTCGATGGAATTCTCTTCAATCTCCTAAGTCAGTTTGCACCCCTTCTTCTACACACCCCTTTAGGACTTTCTTAGCACCTTAGCCCAGTTAATACACTCTCAATTCTCCATAAACTTGGATACACATGCATCAAGCGTCTACAATGAAATTCCTTCCCTTCTAAGAAATCCAAATTAAGCTCTCCCGACTCCAACCCCGCCATCGACTGCTATCGACCGCTATTTTTCTCTGCATTTTCGAAATGCGACTCGCCAACAATCATCCAATGGAGCATCACTTTTTACGTCTCACATAAAAACTCTCTCGCTCTGTTATCATTGTCAAAGCGTTGCGCAAATGGCCGCTGCGGATCGTGCAATAAAACATGCGCGGCCGCAGGATAGCGTGAACGCACTCCGCTCGCTCATACGTGATTATGTTTTATTACGCGAAGCGTCATAAATACGCGCCACCCAGATGGAACTGCAGAAGATACGAGGTGTGTCGAAAGGCACGCGTGCCCGGTCCCTCGAAAGTTTGCTCGCGCCTCGACCTGTCGCCCTCGCGCCGCCTTATCGTCTTAATTCTTTCTGCGCATCGTCCCCCGGCCGCGCTCCTTTCCAGATAAAACGGCCGCACCGAAAATGCGAACTATAAACTTGGCTGCGTCCCGCCCAAGATAAATGCGCGCGATAAAATTTTTTATTCCTTCCTGACGGAAATCTTGATTCCCGTAAAGTGGTGGAAATATTATTACGCGCGATAACGCGGCAATAAACATTTGTAACGGCGCGGCGGCTTATGAAAAAGTCCGCGCCACGCGAGAACGCCGAGATCGTTTTCCACTTAGCCGACGCCGGTCGTTTGCGCGAAAACGACCGGCAGATTGCGAACCAGCGGAAAGTCGTTTTAATGATCGCGACGTCGAGTGTTTCGGGCGGTCATTAGGCCGGCCTTTTTGGATCTGAAAAGCGGCTAAGTCCGCCACAAGTTTCTCATCTTGATTCCCCGAGACTTTTCTCAAACACGATGATCTACCCTACTTCCGTAATTTATCCTACCGCTAATCCCGAGGCATCCGCTTACGATGAACTCTAGGGTCCCCCCCCCCCCCCGCGTCATTCACCGTCGTTGATCCGCTCGTCGTAGGCGGAATCAACCGGGCGGAATCGTGCCGAGAAAAATCGCCGAGATTAGGCTTTGAAATGTCGCTCGCTGGGGATGATCCTAAACAAACACGCCGGGCCACACGACCGCGCTTTGTCAAGAAAATTCGCCGGAATTCGGACGGCTGCTCGCGGACGGAAGTGACGCGCGGACCTTAAGGATCTCGTTCCGGATTAGGGCGCGCGACTCTCGCCCCCACCCCGCGACACTTTTTCCTTTCTTCAGCCGACTCTCGAACAAACAAGCAGCATTCGATTGTGGCGCGGGCCATCCTTGTTATGATGGCCCCGGCGTGTCACTGGCACGCTCAAAGCGACGCGATTTTCTCGAGGGCGCTAAAGGTGTCGCCTCGGAGGCCGCATTCAGAAGGGCCCCGAGGCAACTGTGTTATGTCACTGTGCGAGGGAGAATTGTCAGATTCTGAGAATGGCCGCTGCGATAATGGCAAAGAAATGCTACAGAATCGAACGATGGAGATTTATACGTTCGGTGGCGGCCGAATGGCTGCTTTGAGTCAGAGGGTGCGGGACGAGGTACTTTGTGGGTCGCAGATTGCTCGCCTGGTAATTGATTTGTTGCAGCATTGTGACTTCGGACGGAGAATGAATTCTGTGTCATAAAATGTTTTGGGCGGAAATTGGGTGGGGAAGAATGGTGATAGTGACGTTAGGACGGCTAAATGGGTAATAATTGTGCGGGAGGGCAAAAGGGGAGGAAATGTTTGTAAGGCAATGTTTTTTATCGAAAAACGTCGTTGTTATTGTACGAAATAGGATGTGAAGTGTTTCGCAACTCAGTGTCTCGGGGAAGATTGAAACTGAAAAATTGACGATGCGAACGAAGTTGCTTACCCTTCGTTACCATGCTATATCAATTTCCTGGCACCCTTAATAATGCGACCCTATGCGTCCTCTCCAAAACTTTAAGTGCGGAAAACGTAATCTTGACTGACGCGAAAGAACAACGTTGCTCCCTCGGAGACGTATTTTCCTGGTTCATAAGTTTTTATTTCGTCGGCTAACGCTTTAATGAAAATGTCAGCGCAGGAATGCCACCGATGTAATATAAATTTCATAGAGTTCACCCCCGAACGCGATTTCAATAAAGAACTATCGCCACTGTACACATCTGTTGCAACTTCGCGCGCACCTTTGGGCTCGCGAATAAACCGAATGAAAACCGTCACAAAGTTGCGCGACTCATAACCTCAACCGAGACGAATCGCCAGGGAGCAAAGTGTCACGCCATCTAATGTTTACAATTTACGTCAAACCGATATCGTCTCTCCGCGGATTCGCCGAGCGTTGACAAAGCGTCTCCGAGCTCCGTCGTTTGCGAAAACAGCGATTTGTTCGCTCATCAAAAATCAATCCCTCTCCCTACCGTCGCTCTGAAACCATTCCCACTGTCCGTCTCGCATAAATCAGATCTAATGACTTGCTCACGAGCAGATAAACGCATTATAAGTGGCCCTGCGTTCCAAAAGATAACCGTATTCGAACGTCCGAGCGTTACAAAACCGAACCAGACAGTCGCATTAAAGCCCGAAACAGGCGCATTCGTTCGAGTAGCGACGCACAACAGCGTTTCAGCCGTTGTCCGTTGGTTCTCATGCGTTCACCCATTCTCAAGCTTTACAGGAAGTGGGTCGGCCGGATCAAGGACCAAAACGGCCTTTTCGCATTATGCGCCGCGTTCCATTCAGGTGTAATGGTCAGTTGAAGTCTATCCAAACACAGTCGAAAAACATTCCGGCGGACTTATTAGTGTTGCGGAAACGCGACGGAAACCCGACACCGGCGGATCCTATTTGTTCATCTGTGCGTCGTTATTTTTCCGCGCCAGGAAGTGGAAGAGTTTCGGGGAGGATGCGGCCGGCGGAGTGGCGCGATCTTCCCCCCGTTTTTGTTTCTCCCCGTTCGACATTCTTGGGCGAGTCATATTCGCCGTGTTTACGCCGTCGATCCCCGAATAACAAGCCGGCAAATCCCCGTGTCCTAAATAAACGCGCGAAGTCGAGAAGTGAGTGCGAGGGGGCGCTGCCGATGCGAGCTAACGAAAGTCAAACAAACGGCACAAACAGACGCGATCGCGTCGGCCCACTCGAGATTTTCATTGTCAAACAGAGCTGCCGAAAAGTTAATCGCCGATCAGCGTCGCGGCTGTGTTTGCGCTACGAGTGACTTGGCGACCGATTATCCGGGGAACTGACGGGACTAATTGAGCCCCGGCTGGGTGCATTAAGATTCCGGCGGGAAAATGGGCCGTTGTTTGCCGAGGCGGCGCGGAAACGCCAAATATTTGAAAACGGCTTGTACGTTTGCGGCGAACCCTTTCATTTGTATGGACACGCCGAAATTAGTGTGCTCTAGGCCGGCGATCGCTGAAGGATGTTGTCCCAAGCGGACGCTCGGACGCGCCGACAGCATTTGCCAACGGACGTCGGGACAATGGCGCGTTTGTAAATACGGACACCTCGGGTGTAAGGCCCGGGATCGTTTAATTGGCGATCCCGGGCGCGATGATTATTTCAATTAAAATTCACTTGTGCCGGCGTTCGACAGCCGGTGGTTAGGGCCGATTCGCGGGAACGTAATCGGAGAAACGAGTCCGGGCGACCTGGGCTACGCCCTCGCACTTCACTCATCCATCTTGTCTGCATACGGACGGCCCTTTTCCTCGCGTCGAGATTTATCATCGTCCAACGCCTCCGGAGTAGCCGATATTAAGCGGCGGCGCGGGAAAGGAGCCGCCGAGCAAATTACAGCGCGAATTTCTGTGGCAAAAAGCGGCACAGCGCAAAAACGCGCGTCCCGCTGCTAATGAGCCGATATGCGAGGCTGTTTTGACAAATCCGACGGCTCGGCGAAATTAGCTGGGGCAAAAGGAAAGCGTGGGCCAAACGAGGGCCGGATGAAGTATCGGCAAACAATCGGCGGAGATCGCACCTGCCGTTTGCGTCCACTCGGAAAAACGCCGAAGCAACATGGATCTGGGATTTGCTTTGAACTACCGGTCCGGTGGGCGACAAATTGACTCATTAAGGGTCGCGGCGTTTGGTCGAAGGAATACATGAATTTGGAATTTTGTTCGGTGAAATCGAGTTTACGTAACTGGCTCAGTTTGCTCTTTTCTCGGCGTAAGCGGGTCGACCGAATTTGCAAACGTTTTGCAACCCACTTGTTTGCTTTGGAGCAGGCTAGTTGGCGTGTAAACAGGACTATAAATAATGTCGCACGTTATCTGGCCAAAGATCGGGCCAGGCTATCAGCGTCGTGCACCTGTAAGAAACGCAACGCCTAAATTGTAAACCTTCACTCATCGCCCGATCGCGTGTGAATTCACCCCTCGCGGCGATGCTGGCGGTCAAGGGCTGAATTATTTGGGTGCGAAGAAATTCATCAGCGAGATTGCAGCCTAGCGTCGGCGCAAGGAATTTCTCTCGGCGCGAGTTACGACTTCGAGTTATTAGACGCCCGGGATTATTTAAAAAGCGTCGCGACCGCACGGAATGGACCTCGGTCGGGCGACGGCTGTAATTACATCTAAATTTTAAATTTTAATTGAACGATCCTCGTTCATACCGGCCAAAATACGCCTCTTACCAATTACACTTTACGCTCATTACAAGCATTACCAGGGCTCGCGTGATGAGATGTCAAGTTAACGCACTTAAAGAGGTTAATTTCAGGCGGGAGAAAATGCTCGCGTCGTAACACGAAACGCCTCGCACAGTTTCGCAACGGTTTCGACAAAAACTTTTTCCGACCGAGAATGACGTGGCGGTAGAACTAAATCTTGAAGTCGATCCCGACGCGATTCGAAATCTAGTCCGAAAAACTGGCGGACGGTTTCAGGGATCTGTGAGTCAACAAAATGTAGGTTTTAGACGAACCTTATTTTTCGAAAATCGAACGTCTCGTGAGCGAAGGCTTTCGGGCCCGAAATTTCGCTGGACGCAATCTTGCTTCGAAATCATAGCTCCTCGGGTTCATTATTCAGGGGGAAAAGGCCCGCAACCGCACGAAACCACGGGTACCCGGAGTATGCGACGCTATCACGTGTCGTCTCGCATACAGAGTAATATATTAAACCCACATCGTCGCGCTGAAATTGAATCGGCCCCCGATCGATCGCAATTTAATTTCCAGCTACGTATTTGATTAACCGATACGCAATTTCGCAAGCGCGCGTCCTCGTTTTTTCCTTGCCGGGGCTCGCGCCGACTTAATTGTTTGCCTCCGAGTTGATGGTGTCACAGGTGCGTGAGGCGCGAAAATGCGAAACGGCGATCCCCGTCGCCGAGATCGATTCTGGTTTCGTCACGAGGTAATTGGGCCAGGTGCCTGGCCGGCCCCCGAAAATGATTTCGCCGCTTTTTGCGTGGCACGCTGACGTGACAAGTAAGCGTGTTCCACGGCCGGCGACCGGATTTTTCGAGGCCGCGGCAAAAACAAATCGCATCTTTCAAAAACACACGCTCACAGCAAAAAGCGCGCCCAATCTGCGCCCGGCCGTCTAAGCCAAATTCCACGCCGCAAAATAAATCATAAGGCAAACGCGCGGCGCGACGCGCGATTGCTCGTTTTGCGGCTGCGTCTGATTTTTCACACCTGCGATGCTCGTTTTGCGGGCCCGGGGCCTTATTTGATATGTTGAATTTCGAGCAACAAAATTTGACACACTCAACGAGTTGCTTGATGATCCTAATAGTATTCACAACGAGAAAAAGGGCCCGGCAATTTTTGACCGAGCGATGGGCATCCTAAACAGAAACCAATTAGCCAAGGAAGAGTCGGGGGTGGCGGGGGGAGGGGTGGTCACGTTTTTTCGAAGTTCGTTCCATGAGTGCGCCACATGCGAATTGGGTCATGCGCGATTAGACATGTGAGCGTTTTTGTTACCGATAGTGCACCTGCTTTTTCTCGGTGAATGGACGAATCACGGTAACGGTGCGCTGTCTAACGAGCTTGATGACTGATGAATTGGACGGAATCGGCGTGATTATTTTTTCCTGAGGGACGATGGGAATAGTGTCTTGAGCGGCTGATTGGTGTCGATGGGTTTTCAGTAGGTTAAGGGGATCGAATAACAAGTGTAGTAGTCGGGACTTGGAGACAGTTTTTTTGTTCTCCAAATAGACGAGAATTTCATGAGAGAGGAAAATGTGGGATGTTTGTATTTTCATGTTACGTTTGAGAATGTCTAAACAAAAAATTACACGCAAAAAATGCCTCGAAGATTACTTCATCTCGAACAAAAAATTTCAAGGACCCGAACTACAAAATTGCCTAATCTTCGCTGTTCTTTCGAGGCAGCTCGTGGGGAAGAGGATAGTAATGTTCCATCCAACAACTGACTTAGAAATTCGTAGAGAACTTCGAAAAGGTGTTTGTAAACCAATGTTAAATTACTTTATCTAAAATGAGCAAAACAAAGTGTAAAACTTTAATGCGACATTAAAATACTTTCGACATTATTTTCTTTCTCTCAACTTCTCCTCTCTACAAATCAATAACCAAACCAAAAAAGTCATTGAAAATCTCTTGCTTCACTTAAACACTTAATCGAAATAAACACCAACTGAAAAAACTCATTGCAATGCAGCCAAAAAAGTCGAAGCACTTCGTCGCTCCCAATCACCTCACACTCAAAAGCAAAGGCATTTTTCAATTAACAATCTCACCGAGCCTTCCACTTAATTACGGCTTAAACTACCGCACCGACCTTCTTCCCTTCGTCCTCGCATGTACCCATCATCAAAAATATTCAATGAACCCATCTAAGCTGTCAACGCGAAATTGTAGGTACTCTGTGACATCAACGAATGTAAATACACCGAGATCGGAAAGTCCGTGCCGCAGCTCGACAATCTACAATTTTCGACCACTTAAGGCTCCGGCCACCCTGACATCTGTTGTCAGGCCCGGCCAAAATCGTCTATGCAAAATCCTGTGGCACAAAAAATCCCCCCGCTCGACGACTGGCCCCGGGCTGCGCGCAAGTGGCACGAGAAGGCCGACGAGCACCCTTGATTTTCACTTAATTTTTTAATTCCTTTTTTGCTCGTCTGCGCGCTCGCATACGAGCGTCTAGCCTGGGATATGATTACACGTGTCTTTTTAACACAAAAGGCTCGAAAACCAACACCGTAATACGACGGCGTCGGCGCGCCCTGTAATCTATGCCGGGAGTGAGGTTGATGATGAGACAACCATTCTCGAAATTGCGATAGCCGATGGTGGCGATGTTCTCGTTGCTGCCGTAACCTCGTGTAAAATAAGGCAAGAGCACGCTTAGCCATCGGCCTATGTGATTATTTGTTTTGCCCCGGGAACATCGTACCACTTATCAAAGGCCCCCGTTCGCTACACCTGCCACTAAGCAAAGAGCCGAGTTTGTTTTTAGACAAAACGAACGGCCGGCCGTGTCCGCCGCTCGTAAGTCTTCCGAATTTGCAAGCGAAAACTTATAATTGGCGCACTTACGGGCATGCCGAGTCGCCAAGTAAATCCCTAAGCATTTTGGGGCCGCGCGCGGGGTGGAAATGTTAGCGTTTCGGATTTAAGTGCGCCTCGGAGGACTTTTCGAGTGACCATTACGCGGCGCCCAAAAACGCGACGCTTACAATAATAAGGCGCTTAAGATAAATATTTGCGTTGCAGAAACGAGGGGCCGCGAGCGCTGATTGTCTGGCTGCCGAGTTTAGGGCTTTTCGGCGGAGGAGGTTAATTTTGTATCAGTTACGAGGGGATAAGAAGAGTAAGCTGGAGAACAAGGGAGAATATGCTGCATATGTGCAGCGAAGTGGTGGTAAATGAGGAGCGATGAAAACTAACGAGAGATACGGAGAAACGTTTTTCGGGAAGAATTCACTCGGTGAATTACACAATCGAAAATGTTGCGCCCATTTGAGACGGGAAATCGGCAAACCCCGAACCGGCGAGTTTGTCAAAGGTCTCCGCGCGGCGGATCGAACTTTCGGTATTTTTTTCGCGCTTTTACGTTTTTCGTAAAAGCGCGTCCGTTTGTCAGCGCATCTCTGCTCGCGACATATTTTATCCGAATGACATTCAAACGCGTCGCGAGTGAACGTGACACGCGGGTTTTGCAACGAGTACATTGTAAACACGATTGTTCATCGAGTGTCGCAGAACGAGGTTGGCGCGCTTTAATGGAAAACGTTTCTTCGACGCATTCTCGAGGCAGACTCTCTTTTTGTTCCACGATTTGGATATACTTTTCAATAAAACCATTATTCGAAACTGCCAACGATTTCATCCCCGCCGCATCTCCAAACGCCTCAATATTTATCGTCGGTCTCGTCGGTCTCCGCGCGTCGACAATATATAAATTTCAAATTTCCTTGCAAATTTCACGGCGCAAAAAAGCATCGCTCGTCCCCCGGCGAACTTATTTCCATCCGATCGATTTTAATAAGCACGCCGATAAGCGCGCCCCCGATGACTTATTATCATGGCTGATAATTTCTCCCGGTCCAACGAGATGGTCAGCCTTTGATAATCGCAGCACAATTCTCGGAAGCGATCGGCCGCGCGTTTCTGCGGAGCCGCGGTCGGCGCAAAAACGTCGGCGGGGCGTGAATCAAAGTGATCGCGGCGGCCGCGGATCGTAATTGATATCACCCCGGCGTGTAAACATCGGGCGGCCGCAGATGTCCCGGCGTCCGGTTTTGCGTCAACAAAAACGAGCACGTCGGCGGGGAATAATGGGCATCGGGATAATTACGTGTTGGTTTTAGAAACAGGCCTGTGGCTTAATTCCAGGTTCGGCGCAAAAACCGCCGCGGAGGCTGCGCCCGTACGTGACGGGAATGCCACGGATTCTCACCGTGAGCGTGAATTTCGGGCGCCGGAAATTGCCGGTTCGCCCGGCGATCGTGAAAAATCGTCACGCCCGACGGCCTCGACAATGTCGACCGTGCGCGCCCTCTCGGGGCGTCGATCTGCGCGATCGAAATCGAAACCGAGACGCAAGTGCGCATCCGCGACGGGACACACCCCCGTTACCATAATAGCCGGGTCTGCGCTCGGCTCGCCGTCTGTGACGTATCTCGATCTGGCTTCTCAACACCTCCTTTATCGGGGCAGCCTTACGCGCAGATAATCACATGTTGCGCCAACGCCCTGAGTCCCAGTCCGCTCGCAAAAGTCTGGCGTTTGTTTAGCGCGCGGATAATGTCCGAGTTACCTAAGGCGCACCGCCGGAAACCGCTCGCGTCGCCCAAGTCGAAACCGTGAATCATTGAGTAACAATGTTGATCAGCTGGGAGGCAGGGGAGAAACTGGCGATGATGGTTTCGCGATGCTCGATCGAAGAGATTGGGCGTTTTTTGTCTTTTTGCGAGGGAGCGATGAAATAGGTGAAGTGGCCGCCTGCAAATGAATCAGTAATTAATTAGTCGGCGTAGCGAGGATAGCGCGATGAATATTGGATAAAAGTTTGCGGCGCGAGTGCGCCATCAATTTGGTCAAGGGTTTTTAACGCGGGAAAAGTTATCTCGCGTCCATTATCGCGCTTTTTCAAATAATGAATAAATTAAGATAATCGGGGCTGAGTGTTTCTCGGGAAGCATCGTGCGGGTTCTTTTTTGCCGGCTCTTAAGCTAATAGTACAAGATCGGTTTTTATGGCGGCCCTGTCAACGTAAGGATGACGGGACGTGACGCGCAGCCAGATATGGACGCTCGATAATTGAGTGTTCAAACAGTGGCCCGTAATTAGACACATTAGAAAACGTTTCACCGGAAGGCGGAGCGCCAAATGCATTACACCGGCAAAAATGCGCTGAGTCACCGTGGCTGATAAGGTGCTATTAAAATGATTGATCCAAACCGACACTTCACCCGGATGTTGAGTTGGAATCATGCAAATCTTCACTTAGCCTCGTCGCCCAGGTTTTTGATGATTGCGAGCTCGATTTTGAGTTAGTGTTGATGATAACGTAAATCGACGAACCGCGAAACACCTCGTTGTTATTTAGTAATGTGTATATTGTGCCACCGTAATTAAGTTACAATCCCGAATGCGTTCATTGAAGTAAACGTCAATAAACGAAGGTGTCAATTACCTATCAATTACACCGGCAAATTGATTATGGCAGGTATTGAACTTCGCGTTTACGGTGACTAATATCATATAAACGTCGTGGCGCTGCACGTCACAAAATAACAACGTTCAGCGTAGAACGTATCATTGACGTGTTGTAATATCGACACGGGCGACGTACAACACGACAAATCTTTTTAATTGCGACCAAAACGCAATTATTTGCAAACCGCGTATCCCGGGAAGTCGGAAAAGCGTACATCAAAAACCCTGCGTTATGCTGAAAATCGAGTTTCCGTTTTGGCGTGAGCGCAACTTTTGTTACGTGCCCGTTAATGCGCGCTTATTAGTTTAACTTAGTTACCCCGCAAAGTTCATCGCGCACTTAAACGCCACGCTATTATCCGGCAATTTTTCCGTCATGCAATTTAGCACAAACTGAGTCACGTTTAACAAATCATTGCGTCCGTTGCAATTTCAAGTAGAACACAGACTGTAAAAGTAATTCCACCTTCAATCAGCTAGAATCGGCAATCACTTCACTAGTCAGCATTAAATTTTCATCGTCATTCGTTCAAAACCAGTGTCGAATCCGAATCACTTCTTCCCTCCACTTTCGGTCTGTAAAAGTGCGAAACGATCTCTCAGGCTATTAACAAAATACCGAGACATCTCGAATCGCTCGTTTCGAAAAGCCACAGTACCAGTACCCTTCCGTTTACCCGTGAAATTGCCTCGAACTCGGTCCCCCACTGCAATAATCGGCCCCGCGACGTTTCCGCGGGATTAAAAAGGGCGCCGCGTTTTCCATCCACGATATCTCGGCAATCACGCGACTCGCTCGTGTGCGAGCGAAATTTCGATTACACCGGGCTTCGGGGCATCCGAATTTCGTCGCGAGAGGTGGCGGCCCGTGAACTCGCGGAAAGAGCCTCATCTTGCGGCCACGTGAATCGCGCCGCGCGATTGCCCATAAACAATCGCCGCTCTAACGAATTCCCGCGTTTTCGGCCGTTTCTCATGCAAATGCCCATACAAATGATCTGATAAAGCGTTAAAACGGCGGGGACCGCATGCCGCGTGAGCGTCGGATTGCGCTCGTAAATACGAGCCCGAGACTGGCGGCGCAAAAATCGCACGCTCGAGAAATGAAAAAAATGCCGCCCGAGCGAGAGAGATCGCGCGAAAAAAAGGGGCGCCGAGTTCATGCATATTCAAGCAAATACACGCGTTCTTAGAAGCGCGCGAAATCCTTTACGCGACGATGTAAATGCGCGTCGCTCTCGGACGATAAATCGTTGCGTGTTTGTCGACGAAATTGTCGGGACAGAGCGGACTTTTGCCGTTTTCGTCAGGTCGCTTTTCCTTTCGATGCGGTTCAATTCGCGCGATCGATTCGTAATCGGCGCGCAATAAGTTACGCGAGCCGATGGGCCGGTTTGCGCGAACGGCAAAAAGTCTGAATTCCGATTACCGCGCTCGACCTTCGGCCAATTTCACCGGCCCGGGCGCTCGCTCGATCGCCGTGGAATGTGCCGTTCATTTGGCCGGAATTGCACGCGAAAATGCGCGAGAGCTCTTGACGGAGTGGGGGTGTTTCATTCCTGTAGAACAGGAATCTTTGGTGGTAGAAATTATTCTGGTGATGGGGCGGCAGTTACAAGTGAATAAACGATTTCGATTTACTTAGTCGAAGATTCGGTGGTCGAATTAAAGTTTGGCAAATGAAAAGATTATCATTTTTAGGCGAGATGAAATGGTATTTTATCTTGCCTAAATCACACCGTTTGGTTTGTGACTGTTTAATTATAATAATGTGAAGGGACGTTTGTTGTCTCGCGTACGAAATGGATATAAGTTGCAAAAGAAACTATACAATTGTTCTTTAGAGGAAATGTGGCGGATTCTCGCATTTCGTGTTGAATCCGCCACATTTCCTCTGCCTTGAAAAAATCTGTTTCAACTGTGAAACAGATAGATGCATATAAAAACAGTGAGAATTCACATAGGAATTAAAACATATTACCCCAGTGAAAAACCCCAGTGAAAAATTATCGAAGACAGATATATAAAAAAAATAGATTTAGAGAGACCGCATTTCTACCGTAACATGATTATAGAAAATATTCAGTTTGTTCTTTACCCGTGTACTTCTATTCGCATATATATATATATATATCAATTAACTGAATGTGTATTTTGAGATTTCCCCTAATATAATTTGTAGTAATTATGACAAATTTTACACTAATGAAACATTGTGATTACAGTAACCGAAATATTTGTACTGTAAATCGATTTTCCTATTAATATAAACAGATTTACGATTATGATTAGAATACAAACTACTAACTTAAAATATTCAGACTATTCAATCTCGACTGTTAAAATTGGGTATATTTCAATTATGAATTGAAATGTTAGTCAAAACGTTAGTCATTACAACTCAAAAAAAACAGACATATATTTTTAATTTAATTTAACATAATTTAACGTAATTTAAAGTGATATAATAGAACAAAACCTAACCTTAAAAGCTCTACACTCGGGGACTGTAATTTATTACAGTCTAAAACTGTAAACCTAACTTTCGTTCAGTTAAGCTGACAGCCTTGTTTTCTGAGTGTACACAAATTTTATTATTCTTATCACAATTTAACACCTAATTAACAAACCGAAGAAATTCTTACATCATTCTAAAAATATAAGTCTAAATAAATGATTGTGCAAACAGAAATGGCGAGTGCTCGCACAAACTTTGAAGTTTGAGGTGAACCCATCGAAAACTCAAAAAGACACGTTTTCAGATAATTGAAGAATTCGTGAATTCGATTTTCAAGAATTTGTAAAAATCATGCTAAGTGTGCAATCTGCTTATTGTAAGAATAAATATTGTTTCGATTAAAGGATTTACATTTACAATAAACTACATTTATTCTCGCGGTAAATATTCCTTACACTTGCCTTCATAATATTTTGCGCTCAAGATGTAATCGTGTTAAATTGGAAGGATTGATTGTAAGAGGAGCAACAAATTGCTTTTAAGGGGATGGTTGAGAAAGTTGGGGGTGGGGCAGTTGTTTTTAAATCTTCATCAGAACGGGACGTTTAAGAAACGTTCCTGCAACGTTTCACGAAACGTTGCAGGAACGTTCTAGAAATCTTCTGAGCGTTTCTTACACTGAGAAAAAAGTTAGTTGATTCTACTGAAATGTAGTTGGCTCAACTACGCCACGGTGTTGAATACCGCGAACTGAATTCGGCAGTTGAGCCAACTATCTGAATGTGTTGAAATATTTTGTTATTCGGAATAAAGTTTGTAGTTGTCTCAACTACGTGCCGTGATGCATGCTAATTCACACATCAGTAAACAGAATTGAAATTGTATTTAAACCAACGAAATTTATAGTTATTACTAACAAATATGCATTTGATTTTTATTTTACATTTGAGTAAAATAAAAAATAAAATATATAGTATAGCCTAAAACTGTCGTCCCGACGGTGATTTGAACGCAAGTCCTAGAAGTCACGGGCTCAGCGCTTAACCGTGTGAGCTATCTCGACATACATTCGCGTTACGTACAATTGCCCTTGTTAAATTCCACGTCTTATTCCAATATTAAAATGAAATATTATGCAACCGATTCACGTAGTTGAGTCAACTATCTGAAGGAGTTAAAACTACTATTTTTTAGTTCAATTAGTGATAATGCAGGATTCATTCAACTCCATACCGTAATTGAATGAATCATGCATGTCTTGTTAATTCAACTGAAGTTTAGTTGAATCAAAAAAAATTATTGGTTTATTCAACAAATCCCTTCAACTAACAAATACAGTTATTAACACTAAAAATTTTTCTGTGAGTGTAGATTTTCATGGAAGTTTTCTACTTTTCAAAGCGGAGAATATCGCACGGCTATAATAACGTGGAACTATCAGCAGATGTCCGACATGTGCTTGTGGAAGGTGTCGGCCATTTTTCGAATCCGCAGTTTATTTAGATTCATATGGAAGTTTCCTACTTTTTCAAGCGAATAAATGTCTGCGCCCATAATATAATAGAACTCTATGGAGATGTACAATTTTATAGAACATGTCGGATTCTTCCTGGGATAACAAGGTTTCTAGAATTTCATAAAAGTTTGCTACATTTCAAACTTTCTTCTCACATAATATTCGTGGCATTCGTTTTCATAATTTAATTTAGGTATATAGTTTTTGCGTTTATACTGTCATATTAGCCTAAATAGTCACGTTTATTACTCCGTTATTTGTGTAACTGACGTAACGTAATAAAAGTTTTCCTTCTTAGAAAAGAAAAAATAATATAAATCTTTATTTTTCTCATGATTCAAGCCCGTAAACTCTAATTTAATTCATGTGACAACTTCAATATTTGTCTGAGTGGTGAGCAGAATAGAATTATATTCCTTTAAAGTTGAATGATTTTTTCTATACATAAATAAGGAAAACTCTCATTCTGTCAGTTACACAAATAACAGCAATATATATAACTAATATTATAACACTAGGGGGCTCCGCTCGCTTCGCGCGCTCCGCCCTCTGCGTGCTTCGCGCTGCCGCATTCCCCAATGTACTTTTTGCTATAATTGTTTTTTTTATTTCTGTTGGCCTTCCCTCCTCCTCCCCACTCCCCTCCCGTCCCCTCCCCTTATATATAATTTCATCAGATTGACTTGGAGGCGTCGGTTTGGCGAGAATATATATATATATATATATATATGTATGTTTATATATATATATTAT
>JABFPB010002456.1:0-20090 GCA_022817645.1 Ceratoteleas bidentatus
CTTGCTTGATGAGTGAGATGCAAGATGAGTTTAGGAAACTCCGTCCTTCCGACTAATGTGTCGCTTGACGCGCCGCCAGGCTGACGCGAACGACGACGTACAACATCGGTCTCATCTAACTACTTGCTTCATGAGTGAGATACACAGATGAATTCAGAACACTCGTTCGTCTCTCGGCAGAATCTTGGTGATGGTGTATGAAACGGTGGTTTGAGTTTTATGTCGTTTGTTGTCCTAACCTAACCTAATAGTGACTCAGTTAGCTGTTTACGTCGCTCTCCGAGTCCCGCGTTGACTTTCGAAACATTTGTCAACACGGTTCTTCTGCCCGCACGCAGAATATTGTATTCCACAGTGAGATTCTTGATCTATTTCACAGTGAGATCTACACGAGAAGTAAAAACGCCTGACGCGTTTGCACAAGGATAGAAATATAAATATACCAAAGGTAACGAGAATTAGCTCAGCTTTCGAAGTTTTCTTCTTTGTTTACCTTGGTGTATTATTTATATTTCTATCCTTGTGCAAACGCGTCAGGCGTTTTCCGTCAACAGCAAATTCCATAGTTTATTTTGGAATGGAACAGTGCAGTTGCAATCTTTCGAACATGGACTCGTTTATCTGAAGTTATATTAACACCTATCTACGATTCTAAAGGAGTCCCCCAAACTGAAAACCTTTTTGGACTTAAAAACAATACTTTTTAATATATTTACTGGTTAATGTTATTAAATAAACTCAACACAGATAGATAAATTAGTTTTTTTATATTAAGTGTTGGAAAACAAGATATCAGGGGGCACGGTAGTGCCCCCGGACAAGTACAAAAAAGTGTTGGTACTACCCCTCTTATGTGGAGGGAACAAATGTTTGAGTGTAAAAATGAGGGCAAAGAAGAAAAAATAGAGCTGTGGCAACTTCAATATCGGGTAGCTATAGTAAAAATGATTTTCGGACATTTTTAATTACAGCTTCTGATACTATGGCTTAGAATATATGCCTTGGAATAATTATTATTACGATTCCACTTCAAACAATCATCAAATGATCCTTTTTGTGCATTCAGAAAATAATCTGTAATATTTATTTATATTTAATTATATTTATGTTTATTTATATTTATATTTATGTCAATTGCCTTAGCCGTTCCATCTTGCCCGCCCTTCCACTATTCCACGCTCGCCCCTCCTGTAACCATTATCCCAATCCTAAAAATAAGTTGTACTTTCTTTTTGGATCAGTCTTTCGGCTCGGGCCGGCCCGACGTCGGATACCCGAAATTTTCGGGTACCCGCACATATCTAGAAATGATCTTAATTTTTTGAGATTTTTACCCGGGTAAAAATCAAGATACGTAATTATTTAGGGGTTTTTCCGATTTTGTGCTAATGTACACGCTACAAATAAGATTATAAGCGTTTATATTCATGTTCTGTGCATGAAAGTCCGTGAACTCTCTTTGAACTCTCGTGAACTCCCTTGAACTCCCTTGAATTCCCATGAACTCTTCTGAACTCCCTTGAACTCTCCTTGAACTCTCCTTGAACTCCAAGAACTCCCTGAACTCCCTGTGAACTCGCATGAACTCGCGTGAACTCTGTAAAGAGTTCTGAGTTCTCAACCCCTTGCATCTCCCCTTAATACAAAACGACTACCATTTCAGTTTAAAAAAAAATCCTTTCAACATAAAATCAAATTTTAATAAGATAAAACTGATTTTCACAAAATTACAGTCTTTTCAACATAACATGAAGATTTTCAAGAGTGTAAACCACAAGTTGATTTACGGTAGGTAAATCAACATCTGAAAAGCCGCCAGGTCGTTCGCGACTTTCTTTACCGAAGAATCGAATCACGTGATATTAATTTACATTTAAAATTTATAACTGAAATATTTGAATTTGTGAAAAATCAAGGCCGATGCCTGAAATTCAAGGTTTTCAAGGTTTTTTTTTCAAGGTTCGTGAAATTCAAGGGTTTTTCCAGGTTTGCAAGGTTTCAAGGTTCGCTGGACACCCTGAAAAATGCTAAATTCCAAATGTCTTTATTCCGGCATTACCTTATCTCTCATCAATAAAATCCGAACAAAATATTTACTTTCCAAGAACCGTTTCACAAAGTGCCAAAATAATCTTCTTTGAAGATCGTAGTCATAAATCTAAAACTGCGATAAAAAAACAGCTGTTTCGTTTTCATCAATAAATGCCAGATTTCCGTTTTCGTTTGATTTATAACAGAACTAAACTTGAATACAAGTTTGTTTTAAAAGTGTTTATTTCGCTCTGTTTACACTATTCGAATTTAACGAAATACCTGATTGTACAAGTAGAAGTCGATAATGTAGGAAATTTTATCCTATAAAATATTTTAAGGCAATGTCGGTAAAGTAGAGACTTGACTTCTTCGCTGTAATTAACTATGAAATAACTTAACTGGTCGGTAAGGTAGGAATCTTTAGTTATCGTAATAAAAATGGAAATAAAAAAACTTATTTCAACGGTTCTAAAGTACCCGAAATCGATAAACTTTAATGAATCCTACCTTACCGAGCCTGCCACTTTTCACAGACTTTACGTTCAGGCGTAACTTATAAGGACACTATGTGTCTCTGAACTAAGTCAGATCAACAATACCCTGTTATTAAATAACAATGAGAGTTATTCTCTCGATGTTGTGCATCAATTACTACTGACAGTACTTCTCGATGGGGAATCCAACTGATCGTTTTCTTTCACTTAATCACTTAAACTTACCAACATAAATGGGACATTTTGTTAGTCGAGATGTTACAATCATTCTAATCATCACATTTAAAAAAGGATTTGTTCAGACAGGAAATACTCATAATAAATATCATTTTTATAATTTATACGAATATAAGCAATGCAATTTGTAAATAACAAACACCTTTAGAAAAATCAACCGAAAATGCCCACAACCCGATCCCAGAACTTTCTCGATTTCAAATCCGAACCCTAGCTTACCGACCGAAGTTGCCGCCGGTTCCGGCAGATGTCGCCCGAATCAGCGCCAATTTCGGGTCGCTCCGTCATTTACGCAATCGCCGTTTGCAGGTTCGTCTGCTGTAGGATCTGTTCGTCTCCGGCACTGATTCCCCGAGCCAACGGATACCCCGCGAAATCGACATGTTCTGCCGAGTGATCGCGCGCCCTCTGCGTGCCCTGGTGGCCGGCGTGCCGCGCGCCCCCGCGGCCAAGTTCTCGAGCGATCCCTGTCTGCCCTGTGGTGGCCAAATGGAAATAACCCCCACCCAAAGTCTCGTGATGCGAGATTTTGGAAAGCACAAGCACCAGGTCGACGAGGAATTCGACCAGAGGTTCATCGACTACTTCAACCGCTCGGACATCGACGGCTGGGAAGTCCGCCACGCGATGAACGAGCTCGCCCGTAATTCAACTTTTTTTGCACGAATTTAAATGTCTTAGTTCTTTTGCCAGGTTATTTCGTTAGGGCTTATAGATGTGTGTTATAGCATTTGTGTGAGGGAATGAAATGGGGAATAGTGGGGAGGGAAGTTTTGAAATGAATTTCAGAATTGCCCTTTGATGTCTTCTGATTTTACTTACATTTTTATGTGTGCTTTTTTTAACCACCTGATTTGTATCAGTTTATGAGTTTATGAACCAGTTGTTATTGATTTTAACTTGTTACTGGTTTTTTACTGGTTAAATTGTTATAACTAGTTGTAACTGGTTTTTAACTGGTTTTAGCCGGTTATAACTACACTGGAAACTCCGCTGACACTTTTCACGTACTGTTTCCAAAACAGCCAATCACTGGCCTTGTTTGGGCGCCATGACAGTGTCAACATAGCAAAGTTTTCCAATTCCTTCAGGTGTACAGGACCGGAGTTACCAGTGTAGATATAACTGAATTTGAATGTATCATAACTGGTTATAACAGGTTTACAATATTATTATCAATTCGTTATAACACTTTCTAACTATTTTTTTACTTTTTAAACTGATTTTAACTTGTTTTAACTGGTTTTTAACTAGATTTAACTAGTTTTAAATTGTTTTAACTGGTTTTTAACTAGTTTTAACTTGTTTTAACTGGTTTTTAACTTGTTTTAACTGATTTTCAACAGTTTTAACTTTTTTTTACTTTTAAACTGGTTTTAACAGATTCTTAACTTGTTTTAACTGGTTTTCAAATATTTTCAACTGGTTGTAATTGATTTTACCTTGATACACGTACTTTTTAAGCAATAAAAATGTATTTCCACTCCAAATTTTGCACAAATCAGCTAACAATTGGCATATATTTTCAGAATGCGACTGCGTCGCTGATCCAAAAATCATTTGTGCTGCCTTGAGAGCCTGCAGGAGGCTAAACGATTACGCCTTAACCACCAGATTTTTGGAGTCTGTCAAGGACAAATGTGGAGGCAGACTCGGCGAATTCTACCCATACATCATGCAGGAAATCGGGCCCACGCTGAAAGAGCTGGGTATCAACACACCAGAGGAGATGGGATACGACAAACCTGAGCTTGCCTTGAAGTCCGTATATGATGATTAAGAGCCTTAAGCCTTAATCGATATTGCGGAGTCAAAAATTAGTTCAGCGATAGCAAAATATAAGATGAAAGCATTTGTTTATGTCGGGTCATTTCTCTGATGTAAAACGAACAAAATTGGCAGGCGAAATAAAGGTTTTTGGAAAATCACTTGTTTACTTTTTTGAATCCTTATAGGGAACATTGACTTTAGAGGAACATTTTCAAAATTCAAGATGGCGAATCCAATATGGCAGAACCAAAATTTTTTCGTCGATTGACATCAAAATGGGCTCATTACAATCAAAAATTTTTTGTTTGTAATCAAATTGAAAAGTTTTGCAATGCAAATATTTCTTATGCGTTTTCATTGTAAGACAATTAAATAAGAAAAATGTAATTTTCAATAAATTTCAAATCAAATTCTTTCAAACTTTGAAGAATTTCAAATAGTTTGGATTTTAACGCGAGTTGACAAAATATTCATCATGTTTATTTTTCATAATTCTGAATTTAAGTCATATTTAAACATAATTGACATATAAACTTTAAAATAACTTACCTATATCTGATCAATGTTTCCTATTTCACCAGTAAATATTACCATCCTGTATAAGAATTTAAAAACATTACTGTAACTTTACCCTGATGATACATTAAATTTTATTTGACGTGTGAAAAATTACTATACGAAATTGAAAAAATTAATAATGTTCCAATATGGGTAATTTTTACCCATACTGGAACAATATGGGTATATTTTGGAAAATAATCCCAAAAACATAAACTTTACCCAACTTTAAAACTAAATAAAATTCATAAATAAAATATAAATTCACTAAATATAACTCTTCAGAATTTAAATAACACAACTGGAAAACAAGTTAAAACTCTAATAGACAAATGCCCTGAACCCCGTGGAATCGTCGCTGAATCTACGTTCAATCCTCGTCCGCCCATTCATCCACGTACAATCCACGTGGATTCCACGTTTCGTGTCTATTAGTGAATAGACAAACCCCATTTCTCTCTCCGAACCTCAAAAATTACTTCCTGCCACTTTCCCCTCCTTTTCTTCCTTCTTTTTGCAGAGGGTTTTTCTCTGGATTAAGAATATATCCAATTCTCTTTCGAACTTGGGATCGTCCATTCTGACCTATCTCTTAGGCGAACAAAATTCGGTGCAGTTTGAAAAGAATTTTTCGTATCCGCCGTCCTGCAGACACATCCCTCCTCTCCTTCTAATGGCTCCCTCCAAACAGTGACGCCACTGGCGTGGAACTTAAGCATGCGCATCTATATTTTTTATACATATCCCTATCAGCGAAGAATATTATTCAATATTTCTATAGTAACACTATAGAAATATTGAATAATATTCTTTGCTGATAGGGATATATACTTCCAGTGCTCACGACAAAGACTGTGGCATCATTGACTTCAGAAACCGCCAATACAACCTCCCTCTCATTCCTCCCAAAACTACAACCTCCATTGGTCGCCCATCCTAAAGTGGGGGTAGATCTTTCCTCCCATTCGTCCAAACCACCCTCCCGAAATAACCCACTCCCATTGGTGCGGCGCAAGCTCACAAAAAGCTTCCTCAGTGAAAAAAAAGCCGTTCCGTCATAGCCCAGTTTTGATCCTGCCGCAAATTCGAAAATCGTAATTTATTGTATCGACAAAGCAGAGATGGCTCGGAAGTCCAAGAAAGCGGCCGGAGAAGGTGCCGGAAAGGTCCAGAAGAAGGTCGGCAAAGGTGGCGGAAAGGTTCGGCGCAGGCGCAAGGAGACCTACTCGTCGTACATCTACAAAGTGCTGAAGCAGATTCACCCGGAAACCGGAGTTTCCACGAAAGCAATGGGCATCATGAACAGTTTCGTCAACGACATTTTCGAGCGAATCGCCTCGGAGGCCTCGCGATTGGCCAAATATAATAAAAGATCGACGATTACTTCGCGGGAAATTCAAACGGCGGTTAGACTGCTGTTGCCTGGGGAACTGGCGAAGCACGCGGTTTCCGAGGGAACGAAGGCGGTTACGAAGTTTACGAGCTCGAAGTTTACGAGCTTGAAGTGAAGGAGGTGGATGGATTGACAAAACGGCCCTTTTCAGGGCCAGCAAGAGGTTTTTGTTGGAGTTTTTGAGAGTTTGTTGGAGTTTATGGATTTTTGTGAAAGTTATAGATTTTGGAGTTTTTGAAGTTGTATTCATGAAAAAAAATTAATATATATATATTTCTAAAAAAAAGTCTGTTTGACTATAAAAACACTAAATAAGAGAATATCGTTATTATGGCGTTACTTTACGTCAGCAATGTCAGATTCGGAATTTGTTTACGTTCTACGAGAAGATGCCCAAAATAAAATATGTTTACAGACTATTGAGATGGAGACTCAAAACGGCCCTTTTCAGGGCCAACATATGATTTTGTACTTGGAATATCTGTTGAATTTGGAATTGTTCGAGTCCCATGTAGGAAAATTTCGCAAATAATATGCAGACACGACAGAAACTTCTGCTATTTGATTCCACAGAGATGCAGTGAAGGTGCAATTATTAGTCATATTTCATGAAGAAGTATGAAGCAAATGTTTGTGCAATATTTGTGTAATGTTTGCCGAAACTTTTATTTATTTATTTATTTGGTAGATACAGGCAATCGCCCATTTACATATTTGTACAAATGTTTATTAAATAAATTTAAATAAAAATTTAAAAAACTGAACAAGAATCGAAACCTTGCCTCACACGTGTAAAATCCTATACCTCTGTGCTATTCTGAATATATGCATTAGATTCGTAGTTTCGGACTCAGTTGTTACAAAGGTATAGTTTTGTAAATGGCAAAATTGGTAAACCGATTGAGCCTGTTGAATTAAATAATTTTTTTTGAATCTATTGAGATTTTTTTCATTTTTTTGATAATTCCTTTCGACAAAAATTAATCATTTAATTTGAAACAATTTGAAGATAATTAAAATTTTTGAATTTTAAAACTTGTTTGAGCATTTCTTTTTAAAATTTAATTTTGAAATTTTCTTTAAACATTTTGTATGAAAACAGTTTAAAATTTGTTTGAAAATGTTGGAAAATTTGACTATTTTTTTGAAAATTTACTTTTAAAAGTTTGGTATTTGTTTGAATATAATTTTAATCTGCTAGAAAACATTTTAACAGTCATTCGAAATCATTTGAAAATTGGTTTGAAAACAATTGAAAATGTATTTCATTTTTGTAAGTTTTCTGAAAGTGAGTTTTGAATAAAACGGCACAGTTTAGCACTAGTTTACAACCAATCATTCCATTTCAATTGCGGAATGGAGTAAATTATGTCTTTAAATCAATTCTTTTTCAACTCTTAATCAAATTTTCATAACAGATGTGGAATTAAAAAATGTATGTTAGAATTGGATTGGAGTGCTGATATGAATTAAGAAAATAAATTATTTTAATTAATACTGTGAACATTTAATTAAACGATAATTAGAAAAAAACTATCAAAACAATTAAAATATAAGTTTCCGATGAACACAAATCAAATAAATTAATATATCTTCAAATAAAGAATTTGTTTTTTTCACAATTTTTGCCAATCCTGATTTTGAGGTCTTTTTTAAGATTTATTAAAGGATCATGTTTTCGACGAGAATTTGATTTTTTTTCACATCAAAAGTAGTATTTCGATCATTTCTGTTTATATTATGAAGTTATGGTTTCATTTTTGGTACCAAAATAGGTTCAAAATACTGGCAGCTAGAAAATCAAACTTCATAATGATTTTACTAAATTCCCACAAAATAACCAAGATGTTCAGTTTAAACTATAAATAAAATTTACTTGTAATTTATTTTTAATTATCATTTTTGAACTAAATTAAAATTCTTCAAATTATTGAAAAGTAAATAAAAATAATATTATCTCAATTATTTTAAAATAAATGATAACATTTTGCACCCCAAATATAAGGGGTGCAAAATGGGAAAAAGTTCAAATGATAATACAATTTTCACAAAATTAAAACATAATTCAAATTTCGTAAAACGATTATAAAATAAAAAAAAAACAAAAAATTAAAACGAAAAAAATATTATTTCAATACTATTAAAATAATAAATGAAAAATTTTGCTTTGCACCCCAAATATACGGCCCTTTCAGGTGAAATCCGACAGCCTCTCCTCTCCAAGGAACAGCTTCAGTGCAAAAGAAAAAGATCCTCTGATATGTATATACTGTATTTTAATCATTTTTTTGTTCATTCAATTTTTTGCATCATTTTTTAATAAGACTTTTCAATGAGAATTCATCCTTCACATAAAAATAATCAAAGCTTATGGGCAAAATACAATGACAAGATATTTACAAATTACATTACACGTGGCGTGCGGCGGCTGTAAAGTCGCCGTTTCTCTCCCACATGCGACTTTACAACCCCCGGCAGCGGTCGTAGATCTTACTATAAATAATGGAAATATTGCGCCACGCTTATCTCGAAACGTTTCTCCCGGGGAATCCTCCCAAATTCGTCCGCAGAAATGTGCACTTTTTACAAAACGCCCCTCTCGGTTTGTACTTTTCAAACGAAAATCTCCATCCGGTCGTAATTTGTCGCGTTTTCAAACAAAAATGGGAAACTTGTTTCGAGGGAAGCGTGGCCCAACGATGGAAAGTGTTTATCCCTGTTGTACCTACATTTAGATCATTTTTGACAATAACTTAAGAACAACATAACAAGGGTGTACGTCGAACGCAAATCCAAGATTTTTCTCGACCATCGCCCTCCCAACCGGTCCCCCGACGTTCGTTTCGCAATCTGAACTTTTATTGCACTTGGCCTACCCACGCGGGGAGAAAACAGCCCTCAAAACGACCCTTTTCTAGGCTCAAAACTGACCTTTTTTGGTACAAATGAAGGGGTGGATTGTTCGGATGCGCTACGACTTTACTGCGCACGCGCAGATCGCACCGTGAACGACTGCGCATAGCTTTTGTCTCGATGCGCGTCAGCGCTGCGCACAAGTTTTTGGGGAGGTCTGCGCATGCGCAGTGGGGGTCGTCGGCAGGCTGACATCTCAGTTGACCTGCGCACGAGTCCTGGGTCCGGTTCGCGCATGCGCAGTGCAGGTTTTCGGGGCGAAAACATCGCGATTGGCTGCGCAGAAGGTTTGGGGCGTGTCTGCGCATGCGCAGAGGGGAATTTTGGATGGATTGAGGTCTCTGAACGTGAATTTGGGTACAAAAAATGAGTTAAGTATAAAATCTTGGGTGTAGGGTAAAAAATTATTGGGTTTGAGCCGAAAATAGGGCGAATCTCAGTGGTTTTTCCCCGAAAGAGGTCGACGGTCTGGCGATGATCGAGAAACCGAACTAAACAAAAGAAAATTGGCCCTTTCTCGGGCCAATCTCGAACAGTACGAGGACAAATACTTGTTTCAATGTTACTCTCGGGAGAACGAATCGCTAAGAATAAGTTATGACACATCGAACCCAACGGAAATCAACGCACACGCACACATTCGACGCAAAAAAGTCGCGAAAAAATATCGCTCGGCCCGAAAAGTTCAAAGTACAAAAGTGCCCCGGCAGGACAGTCGCCTGTGACGTTTGTTCGGTGGTTCATTTTTTGCAGATCCTTTTGCGCGTCGTAACATTGAAACGGTGGACAGTAACACGTAAAACAAGTCACACTTTGTCTAAATTTAGGTATCATATACGCCTCTCGCCTCGTAGTCTTTACATGGTCTACTATCTGGTCGCTTTACTCAAACCTACCGCTCCGAATCTGGAGCTGAGAAATGTGAAACCCTTTCCATCCAATGCAATCAATCGGTCTGGGTGACGAAAATGACGCTTTGACGATTCGAAACTTAGTTTTCATTGGATATAACTTGTTTTTGAGGGATTGCAGATGGTTTTAACTAGTTTCCAACTTGTTTTAACCGTTTTAAATTGTTTTAACTGGTTTTTAACTTGTTTGAACCGGTTTTAACTTGTTTTATCGGGTTTTAACTTGTTTTTTCACTTGTTTTAACCGGTTTTAACTAGTTTTTTACTTGTTTTAACCGGTTTTAACTTGTTTTACCAGTTTTTAACTTATTCTTTTACTTGTTTTAACCGGTTATAACTGGTTTTTACTTGTTTTAACCGGTTTTAATTTGTTTTAAAGAGTTTTGAGCTTACAGACATTGAAAAAGTTAACTTTTTATGCAAGTAAGACAAACAAATATCGTTCGCACCACGGCCGAAAGAGCGTAGTTTGCGCCCCGGGTACAAAATATACTATTTTTACCATCTTCCCTCTTGTTTCGAGCCTGACATCGCGTTTTGATGTGAAGTTCTGACGTGTTGGATGAAGTCCGAGATTTATACGTATCGAGGTGTCGGAGGGGGGGGGCGTGCGTTCGAATTTCGAATCCTCGCAATTTTGTCTTCGTCGTTTCCGTTAACCCTATTTGTACCTGCCAGACACTCGTAGTCTGTCTATAAGTGCTATATTAACATGAATGTAGACTTTTGTTCAGTAATTGTTTATACAGGCTTCGAATATAGTTTTTATATCGGCATATCTATATACGCACGGCTGCGTGGGTATATAAATACACGCATGTGTATGTATACATAACTACATCTTTTTACATTGAATCGTAGCAATTATACAAGACTTTGGTGGTTCTCGAAAAGTGGGGGGGGGGGTAATTACAAGTTGAAATGAACGTCCGCAAATTGTCTCGAGAATATACAAAGGGGTAGAATAAAAAGTTCTATATATAATAAAAAGTTCCAGGAAAGTAGCAAGTATTGTACACGAACGTGTGGAAAATATCCGAAGCCTATCGTTTGTTCTTTCCGGACCAGAGTGGTTTCGTAGAAAATTTCGTCTTGGTTGTAACTGCGACGATGGTTTGGTGTGTCGATTGGTCGGAGTGTCGAATGCGAGTGGGATTAGGTTTTGATGGTTCGAAGTGGGTTCAGATTAATTGTGACTAGTAGGAACCGGTTTCGGACTGGTTCGAACCAGCAGAAACCAACATTTTTGGCCAGTTATTACTGGTTTTCATTGGTTTTAACTGATTTCTAACTGGATTCAATTGATTATAAATAGTTATAAGTAGATTTCAACTTGTTTTAATTGGTTATAACTAATTATGACTGGTTTTTAACTGGTTTTACCTGGTTATAACTAGTTAAAATGGAGTTTGAATCTGTTATAACTGGTTACAACTAGTTTGCTATTTGTTATAATTCATTTTAACAGGTTTTAGCTACTTTCTAACTGGTTTTAACTTGTTTTAAGCGGGTTTTAACTTGTTTTAACCGGTTCTAACTTGTTTTAACCGGTTTTAACTGGTTATAACCAGTTTTAACTGGTTATAACCGGTTGTAACTAGTTATAACTGGTTTTTACCTGGTTTTAACCGGTTTTTAACTTGTTTTAACAGGTATGAACAGGTTTTAACCGGTTTTAACCAGTTTTAAACTTGTTTTAACCAGTTTTAATCAGTTTTAACATGTTTTAACCAGATTTAACTGGTTTTCGACTGGTTTCAACTGATTATTCCTGATTTTAACTTGTCATTCCTACTTTTCATGCAATAAAAACCAATTTCAACTTCAAATTTTCCCAAATCTAACTAGCTACAACCAAAACGAACCACCTAAAACCGGAAAATCCTATTTAAACGCCCAATACCACCAAAACCATCTCCCAAATCTGGAAACAATGCCATCCATGCTGCAACTCATTAAGTACAAAACCGATTCAAAGGCAATCTCGTTCCAATGGGTCGGCACTGTTGCCAACCGAATACAAAAATCTAACGCATGATAGTCGCCTCCACTTCCTGATCCCGAAACATCGAATCTACCGAAGGTCGAGTCTAAGATAAAACTAAATTTTATTACGCACATGTATGCGTGATTGCGTACACATACCAGCATTAAAGATAAATACTATACAGTGTTATATTTCTTAAACCTTTACATATGGCCAGTGTTGCCAACCCCCAAAGCATTGGTCCTCGTCGTTGGCAGCACTGCATGGTTCTTCCTTATGAATATGCCACTCGTGGATTCGAACTTCAAATTTCATTGTACTTAATATCAAGAATTCGTTTTTCTAAACGCGAATCCTCGAATGAAATGAACAATGTGACAATACGATGAATAATGTGACAATAATAATGATAGTAATAATTATAAAATGATTTCAAATAAATAATAATAATAATAGTAACGATTACAACAATGGCGACCACTGCCATAACCTCAAAAACGAAAAAACTACACGAAAATGATACAACTTCGCGTCGGTGGGGTTTTCGTTTGTTTCGTTTGCGAGATGCTGACGATCGGTGAAATGTCGACAAACGAAAAAAAATAATTGGCCTAAGTGTCAGAAAATTGACTTAACTTAACAGAAAAACTGACGAGAACGCGTCGAATCATCGTCTATCTCCCCAGAATTTGGCATTGCAATGGTAAGTTCACGTTTCCGAAGGTACTCGTGTAAAAATAAGACTCATACAGTCGTGTCGTAAGTGGTTCGACCGGAAAAAAAATGAAATCAAAGTGAACGTGCATCGGAGAAAGGCGTGTTAAAGTTCGAAAAGTATTGGAATAATTGAAAAAAACTTTAGAAAATCTGCAAATTATTTTAATTTAGGAGAAAACATTTTTAAGAACGTTTAAATGACTGAAAACTGGTTGGAAGGAACCGGTTCCGATCAGTTATGACTAGAAGAAACAGGTTCGACCCAGTTTTGACTAAAAGAAACTGGTTTTGACTAGTTTGTAACAAACGTTTAGCAGATGAACAAAATAACCGGTTCAAACTGGTAAAATCGGTACGAATTTGTTTTATAAAATAAGAAACTGGTCCAATCCAGTTTAGAATATATATCAACTAATAACAACTGGTTCAAAAATCTAAATTTACTACTTTCGTGTGATAAAACTCGTTCGAACTGGTTCGAACTGATCAGAAACTGGTCCAAACCAGTTCACGACATAAACCAGCTAATTATAACTGGTTCTAACAACTAATATTGACTGTTTCGTTTCGAAAAACCTGTTCGATCTGGTTCGAACTGATAAAAAAACTGGTCCAAACCAGTTCACGACATAAATCAACTAATTTCAACTGGTTTGAACAACTAATATTGACTGCTTTCTTTAATAAAACTGGATTAAACTGGTTTGAACTGATCCAAACGAAAAAAAGTGAATCGTATTAACCCATAAAACCTGTTCTACCTGAAAACAAATCGGTTCGAACCAGTGTCCGACTCAATCAAACCGGTCCGAACCAGTTTTCGACTCACAAAAACTGTTTTGAACCAGTTTTGGCCCAAACAAACCAGGTTTCGAATCAGTCAAACCGGTCCGAACCAGTTTTGGTCAAAACAAACCAGTTTTTAACTCAAACAAACCAGTCCTAACCAGTTTTGGCCCGAACAAACCAGTTTTCGACTCAAATAAACCGGTCCGAACCAGTTTTCTTCTCAAGCAAACCAGTTTTCGACTCAAACCAACCCATCCCAACTGGTCAAACCATTGTTGGGGTTCCAAACCCCAAATCTACATCCCGCGAACACGCCTTCCTCCGTCCAAACCTGTAACCTGCTAAAACAACGAACGGTCAAACTGGAGTGTCATACGTAGACGTTATATCAAAACCCTTTGGTATATAAAAATCAGATCTACTTATACATATTAAATACCCTCTAAGTACGACTAGACGAAAGAATACGCCAAAAGCTTGTTGAACGGAAACAAGGTCTATGCTCGACGCCGTTACTTCTCGTAACTGTATATCCACACTCCGTTTATAATTAAACATCGACTATGTTCTAACCCGACTGGGTCAAGGGTCCCGCGACCCTCACAATGCACGCGATTGGTCCGGAGCGCCGAATCGCCTCCTACCTACGGGATCCGCCAGGTGGCGCTCGCTCAGATCCCCCAAAACGCCCCAAAAATGGTCGGATTTCGACCATTTTTCGGCGATTCGGGCCCCGACCGCAGACGATGACCTCCCGACATTTTCTCTCTCTCTCTCTCTCGCACTCTCTCTCGAAAATTATTGTTTATTCCGGACTGGACACAGTCTGCTGCTGCTGACTGTCCTCGTCCTTTACGACCTCGGCCTGCATGGCCTTGGTGAGGACGTTGGCGTCCTTCAGCGAGATCACCTGGAGCACCTGGGGCTCGCCCTGGGCGTTGATCATGGTCATCGGGTGGCTCTGGATCGCGACCGCCTCGATGCTGGTCTCGCCGTTGCCGGGCTCGACCTTGGGCACCTGGACCATCGGGGTCATGACCTGCATCGTGCCGTCGCTCTGGATGTTCGCCACCATCGTCTGGTACATGCTCGCCGAGACCGGCACCGTGATCACCCCGGACACCGACACCGGGTAGCCTGCAACAGGTCAGACAACGTCCTGTGTTCTGCCGAACTGCCGGGAGGGGGTGGAGTGTGGAAACAATGGGACGGGCTGACTTAATGGAGATTTGTCAGACTGGCAGACTGGGGGAGAATTAGTCAGACATTGGTCAGACTATGTCCAGACATCAAGTAGACATTAGTCAGATTATGGGCAGACGTGTAGTAGACATTGTTCAGACTATTGTCAGACTATGTCCAGATATTAGTCAGACTATGTCCAGACATTAACTAGATATTAGTCCAACTATGTCTAGACATTAGTCAGACTAAAACTAATTATTAATCAGATTATGCTCAGACATTAACTAGACATTAGTCAGACTATGTCCAGACATTAACCAATCATTAGTCAGACCAAGACCAAATATTAACTAGACATTAGTCAGACTGAGGCTAGATGTAGTCTGGAGAGTTGGAGGAGTTTGTCTGGACTTTGACCAGATTTGTTGAACTGTTGCTGATGTCTGTTTCTAGAGTTTAGTTAGAAGGTTCCCAGATTGTTTTTTGAATTTGACCAGACTAGTTGGAAATCAGTTGAACATTTTCCAGACAACTTCCAGACTTTGACCTAACTATAAGTCAGACTTGCTAGAGATTAGTCAGACTTCAACAGACTGTATCTAGACATTAGTTAGGGTGTTTGAAGATAGAGTTTAATTTAGACTGTATTCAGACTATTGCCAAATTTGAAGTCAGAATTATGCTAGAAATGAATCAGGTTGTTTCCAGACTAACCAGATTGTGGCTAGACTTTGTAGAGACATTTGCCAGACTTTTCACAGACTTCCCAGTAAAATTTTCCAAACTGTTTCCATACATTAACCGAAGTTCCCAGATATTAATCAGAGATATTATGTTTCCAGTCTGAGTAACCAAAGTTAAATTCAGACTGAAACCAAACTTTAGTCGTATCAAAATAAGTCTGAACTGAGTCTGGATGTTTTTATTTATTTCCAGTCTGATTGTTTCCACACGGGATAGGTTTTTTTTTATATTTCTAGGATAGGGAGTATATTTACAAGGAAGGAGATACCCAAGGAAAAATATTATGTAAGACATATATAAAGAAATGGAATATATGGATGTATGATAAATATGTAAAAAATGTATTATACTTTAATGAGTAGTGTGCAATTATAGAAAAATACTGGGATATTAAACAATTATTCTGAAGTTAGACAAAAATTGACGATTTTAGAAATTAGTTATTAGATAATAATTTAAACCCTATTTAATATAAAATTGCAGTCATACTATTTTTTTAATTTAATGATCTTTTAAACTTAATCTTTCAACATTATAAAATCATCCAATTTCAGTTTAAATTTTACACAAATTTCTGACTATATATGATCATACATAAGATTTTTAGATGGGTAAAATTATCCTGATTGATCTCATGGAACTGTTTGTATGATATAGTTATATTTTATACTTATCTACAAAAAATCCATATTTATTATTCTGATGCAACATTTTTAGTAGTTTTAGTTTATTCGAAAAAAAATCTTTATTTATTATTCTATGGATTATTTGAATGAAAGTGAAGGGATAATAAGCATGTTCTATTTTTAACATCAAATTCAATTATCTCACTGTCTGGTAATATTTCAGAGTCTTTATTACATTTCACCAAATGCACTACATGAAAAAGCATACATCAGCCTTCGTATAAATTTTGCATGAATCACGGTTTTGAGGTATAATCCACAGGAGAATCATTGGATTTCGTAATCATTATCGCCATCCAATCCGAATTTCTGATATGACCGCGATGATGCATATACAAATTATAGGCTATATCATAAAAATAGTTCGAATTTTGGGATTTTGGGTCTGAGCCTACTTTTCTTTGCGTTTATTCACTTTAGAAAACAGAATTTGACTTAAATCTTTTCTCTCTTAAACAAGTGTTTTCGTTATTTCAACATCAAAAAGAAAGTGCAAAAAACAAAGAAAAGCAGAAAATTTTACAACATCCGAATCCTTTTTTTGAAAGGATTTTCTAAAAACATTTAAATTTCTACTTCACGTGACAAACTTAATACATTAAACATGTACGGTTCAAATAATTACTAAAAACAAGCTTTGCGATTTTTTGGTTACAATTTCTGTCCATTTACATTTCAGATTCTAATAATTTGTGGCCAAATTATATGAGAGGAATGTGTTGTTGATTAAAAAAATGTTTTTATTATTTTTTTCAATTTATAATCAAATGTTAGTAACACTTTGTTATAAATAATTTGCTATTAACAATTTGTTATAAACAAATGCAATAAACAATTTGTTATTAACAGTTAATTAAACCATGTATAATTCTATCTTCTTTTATTTTAAAAGACCATTTGAGACGAAAATACTTTAAAGAAATTTGTTAATATTTTTTTATTAAAATTTTCTTTATAAAAAAATGGTTTAAATTGTTCAATTTATTTAAAATTTGTTTTATTTATTTAAAAATGTTAATAACTGATTTTATTTGTTTATTTTATTTTATTCTTACACATTCCTCCAATGTAACCTCGGCCCAAAAACTCCAAACCATAACTCAGCCAAAAAACCGTACAATCTAAGTGTGAAGCGAAAAAGGTTCAAGTGACAACAAAAACAACCAAAAAAACAACACTGGACTGAAAACACGGCCAAACTACCAATTTGCAAAATCACCCTCCTACTTAACCTCTAAAACTCAAAAAACCAAAAAACCTACGGATAACCTCAAACTACAGATAACGTGTCAAATAAAGAATAAAACATCAACCAAAATGCTCTATGTACAACTTTTATTGTTCTGTGCATAAGTAAAATTAACGTAAACGTAATCGCATAATAATCATCATCATCCTCATAATAATAACCACCAAAACACAAAGACATCTCGAATTCTAGGAACCCGACTTTCTCTCTCACTCTCTCTTACTCTCTCACTCGAATGCAAACTATAATACAAAACTGTTGCTTTAAGTTAAATCCGTCTATTCGGTTAGGGGAGGGGAGGGGGATCGGAGGGGGGGACTGTACACATCTCAACTGCGCAACTTCGCGTCGTTGTCTAACAAAGTAATTCATGTGACTCGACATGAACAGGTGAACCATAAATATCACAGCTGTTGCGGGTTACGTTGATTGGTTGGCTAAACTGGGTGTCAGTTGGGTCGTTTGCAATTTTTTCCGTTCGGAACGCGTCCGCAGCCTCTATGTACAGTGCTGCCAACCGCAGGGTGGGTTGGCACACCTCCAAGGTAACCCCAACAAAATGGCTTAAATGGCGCTTAAAGTTAACGTGGGTCGGGGAGGGGAGCGAGCGCAGCGCCACCTACCGGCGGTTTTTTTGGTACGAGGTTGGCAGGACTGGTTGTCCCAGATGGCGCTGATACCCGGAAAGTCGCAGCGCCATCTGCGGGAATCCGGTCAGCGCCATCTGGCGTCGAAAACGAGCCAGCAGCGCCACCTGGCGTCAAAAACGAGCCACCAGCGCCACCTGGGGGCAAGGTTTTGAATTATGTCCAGGTTGGGCGCCACGTTTTTTAAATAAACCCAGGTTGGGCGCCAAAGTTTTTAATTAAGCCCTGATTGGGCGCCAAAGTTTCGAATTAAGCCCTGGTTGGGTGCCAAATTTTTTAATTAATCCCTGGTTGGGCGCCAAAGTTTTGAATTAAGCCCTGGTTGGGCGCCACCTGCTGTGAGAATCTTAATTAGGACTCGGTGTCATAGGTGGCGCTTCGGTGGATTTAGTTTCGACATAGATGGCGCTTTTGGGGGACTTTTGCGGCGGTGGCGCTGCAGTCGGGGGAGGGGTGGGGAGGGGGGGGGTGATTTACCGTCGATTGGTACAAAAAGGGGGTCGACTATAACTGAACATTGACGTAGTCTGCGTAACGGAGATAGCGAAAATCAGTGGGTGTCACAAGTGAATAATCGAGCATCGCATACAACATGCAAAACAACAAGACGGTGGAATCGTCTAAACGAGTCATTGCTCAAGTAGTTCCTGGCCGGCGACGGTGCAGAGCCTATAGAAAACTGTTTTACCATGTCCGTCTTCGCCGGTGAGGATGATCTGGCCGTCCTGGCCCAGGGTCGCCTCCGTCACGCTGTTCAGGTCGACCGCCACACTGGCGCCCTCTGACCCGCTGGCCACTTCCGCGAGCGTTTGCACCTCGCCCTGGCTCGTGTGGATCTGCCGAACAGAAGCAAGTGATCACGAGGCGGACTAGACACTGAGCTGGTGGTCGCGGTTTCCGGACGAAACTGGTTACAACTCGTCCAGGGTGCCGGTGGAAGTGAAGGTTCAGGGGTTTTAACCAGTTGGAAGACGAAGAGACTTGTCAGAGTTGGAGGAGACTGGTTGAATCTAGTTGGCACGGTTTCTGAGCGGTTTTAACTGGTTCTAACCAGTTTCGAGGGTTTCGAACTGGTTCTAACCAGTTTGGACGGTTTCAAACTGGTTTTAACCAGTTCGAACTGGTTCTGTTCAGAATGAACTACTTCGGACTGGTTTTAACCAGTTTGAATGGTTTCGGACTGGTTCTTACCAGTTTGGACGGTTTCAAACTGGTTCTAACCAGTTTGGTCTGTTTAGAAGTAGTTCTAATCAGTTTGAACCACTTCGAACCGGTTTTAACCAGTTTGGATTGTTTCGTACTGGTTTTAACCAGTTTAGTCTGATTAGAACTGTTTCAAACTGGTTCTTATCAGTTTGGACTGTTAAAAACTGGCTTTAACTGGTTCTATTCAGAAATAACTACTTCGAACTGGTTTTAACCAGTTTGGATGGCTTCGAACTGGTTCTTACTAGTTTGGACGGTTTCGAACTGGTTCTAACCAGTTTGGTCTGTTTAAAACTGGTTCTACTCAGTTTCAACCACTTCGAACCGGTTTTAACCAGCTTGAATGGTTCGTACTGGTTCTAACCAGTTTAGTCTGATTAGAACTGTTTCAAACTGGTTTCTTAGCAGTTTAGAACCAGTTTGAACAGCTTCAAACCATCCAGTGTCGACTGTTTAGAACTGGTTTTAACCAGTTTGGATTGCTTCGAAGTGGTTCTTACCAGTTTGGATGGTTTCGAACTGGTTCTAATCAGTTTGAACTATTTCAAACTGGCTTTAATCAATTCGAAC
>JABFPB010002457.1:0-20089 GCA_022817645.1 Ceratoteleas bidentatus
GAATTGTCACACAATGTTACTTTATGGCTAAAAACATTCTCCCATAAACACAGAATCTCGCTCTGGTCAGCATTTTTTAAAATATCAACAAATGATTTTTTCACAAGCAAAGTCCCTAACTCCGTTGCAGCAGACTTTCGACTTGGCCTTAATAGATTTTCAGAGATTTCATTTCTACAAAGGATTTCTCCACCGAAAAACGGTCCAGAAAGACGCGAAAAAGTTGAATAAAAAGTCGATCGAATTTGCATTCGATCGATATATTTAGGTGGACTCCCCACGGCGCGAGTCGACCAATGAAAAATGGGTACCACTTTGACGTTTTAAGGGTCCATGGGCGTGAGGGATACTGTAAATTCAAATGTTTACCACCTCACTATACCGGAATCCGGCCTAGGAATCGGTTTATTGGTGCGTCGCGGATCTGACGATAAGTAGCCAGGAAAGTGACCTGCGCTGACGTAGCCGAATCCGCATGGATTGTCGATAAAGATATCGGATGCGATCGTTTATTTCGGTGTGCGTAAAAACGCATAAACCGTAATCCCGCGACATTAAACGGCTGATTTACTCGCTGACAAAATTGGAACTCGTAAACGGACGGACGTCCGCGAGAAAGACCCGTTGGCAGATTTACGGCATGGAAATACAAAGACGCGTGTGAATGCTTTTTTCGCACTTAAACGCTAAGCGTGCACAATTTACGTACTACATTGTTTTATAGAGTTAATTTAATGGTGGATTACGAGGGAAAGTTGGAATTCGTTGAAATCAGTAATGGGAAGTAAAATCAGATTCATTTCTTTGCTAGAAATCTAGAAAAAATGGTAACGAGTACACAAAGTTCTAGATTAAGAAATTTTGAAATTATCTTTAATTCTAGCAAACTGTATTAGGTTTTAATTATTTTACTACATCCATTGTTTTAGAAACTAGCAAATTTGCTAAAATTATGGATATATGTGCTACAGTTCATGTAGTAAAGTAGTAACATTTATTATTGTATTTGCACATCGATGTTACAAATGTTCTGACATTAACGAAGAACAATTAGAAACCCTGACATTCGACTGACAACATGTACCTGCTTCCTAGTTTTGAAGTGATTCTTTAAACTATCGAACCAGATGGTCACTTCGAAATTCCTTATTTTTCAAACTTGGCAACTCATCCTGCCACACATGTCGAAGTGAAAACATCCGTCTATGCAAATACGTTCCTACATTTCTACAAATTTTCAATCATTTTGAACTTAACAACACAACTCCAAAAGATAAACAATAAAAGAGAAACAATAAAAAAGTTTCAGATCAATTTTCCCATCAGTTTGAGAAAACAAAATAAACGCAATGGACAATGAAAAAATCCGCAACAAAAAATAGGGTATACAAGTAAGCGCAACTTCCTCCGCTCGCGAACAAAATTTTAATTCCACCCAATTACGTCGACATTAATCAATACTCGGCCGCGATCATAGAGATATCAAAAACGTCCGAACACGCGAAATTCTTGTTCTGAAAATCGAGCAATTACTCACGGCTACCAGCCACTGCATTCATCACGGCCCGGGAGCTATAACAAGACACCTTTTGCGCGTTACAAATTAACCGAATCGTCAAACAGCTCGCTCGAATCGCGCGTATTATAATTAGCGCGCTTCCTGCGCCGATCGCAACGGGATCCCCGCGTTTTTCGCGCGCCGACATACTCCGATCGACAAAAGCGCGACTCCATTAGCCGTTAATATATGTAAAATGACCTTATTATCAAAACAGCGCGCATTACCCGCGATATGCATCTAGAGCGGTTTCAGACTTGTCAGTGACGCGAATTTCCATCCTGGCGTGGTCGTTTTCTGTATTTTTCGTTCGGCGGTCGGAACGAAATCAATTGCTGCGTCATTAAGTCGCGTGAAATGAATTAATAACGCGCGCGCCAAAAACGCTCTTTTATGGGCGAAAAAAACGACACGAGATACGGCACTCTGTTGTGGGAAGGTAGTCCTTTAAAAGTTTCAAGGTGAAAGTTTATTCGAGATGTTAAAACAAGGATTGTAAACAACGGTTTGCTTACGTTTGAAGCGAAAACAAGGTCGAACATGATTGTAAACAACGGTTTGTTTACGTTTGAAACGAAAAGAAGATCGAATATAATTGTAAACAATGATTTGTTTATTTGTGAGTGTAAATAATAACATGTCGACAAACAGAGGTTTATGTAAACAAAAGTGTTCCAAATGTCAACAAACGATTGTTTAGATTGAAAAAAAAACCTTTGTCCATATTGTTCTCTAATTCAACATCATGGGAACGAAAAGATAAAAGATTTGTTTCTATTTGAAGGTAAATATGTTTGTTTCCTTTTAACTTGTATGGCAAACAAACTATTGGATGTCAACAATGGTTTGTTTGACCTTAATGGTATGTTTCTTTTCAAAATATGTAAACGATACCGTGTTTACAAACAGATGTGTATGTAAACAAAAATGTAAGAAAAATTTCAACAAACATTTGTTTACATTGAAATAAAGAACAGACTTTTCTCCACTTTTTCTCCATTCAACCATCATGTAAACGAAACGCTGCTGAAATAACAAAAATTGTCCAAAATTTCCGTTCGCCCCGAAACGAAGAGAAACCGATAAGTCGAAATTTCCGGCACTGTCAGTCAGCGTCGTCAGCGACCTACGAAATGCAAATAAACGAGTGCCAACTTGTCCCCAGCCACGTTCGCTTAATCGTCTTCGTTTTAGAAAACATCGCGTCTGCCCACCCGGCCGAACCGAGCGCGACCGTTTAGCGTCGGTTGCTCGTGGCGTCCGCCTCGTTTAAAATTCATCCCGTATTTCATTACGCGAAACGCAACACGAGATTACACGGGGCTCATTTGTCCGGCGCGGTGCAAAAATATTGTCGTCGCGGCCGTAATCCCCGTTTGTTAAGTCGACGATCGGACGCCGTAAATTGCGAAAAAAATGGTTACGAACGCGCGCGCCCGCGACCACCTACACGGCCATTCACGTCACCTGGATGACGCATTCAATCGCGATCGAAATACGGAAGCAATAACGCCGAGCCGTGTCTTTCGCGTTTCGCCGGTTTGGAGCTATGTAGATGTTGCGAAAATGTGTTCGGTTGCATTTCGCATTCGAAGAGCAGATATGTGGGTCTTTAGTTAAAAAATTGATAAGAAAATAAAACAAGTGATTACTAATTCACAGTTATGGTTAGTTCTGTTAGTCGATTAAATTTTTAGACCTTATATTAAACAAACTTATTTTAAAATAAATTATTTTAATCAAACAAAACTAACTTGTTTCGATAAATCAATATATATCGAATTTTAGGAAACTCTTTAAAACCTTCACGTAAGTGTTTGTGTTTTAGTCACCTTGGAAACAATTTTGAGTAACGTGAAAGAGATAAACAGAATAAATGGAGAAGAGAAAGGTAAACAAAGAAGACGAGCCTGATTAATTTGCGAAGTCGGAATGCATCCCGTTTGGTCCGGACGGTAATTCGAAGCGGCGTCTTAATTATTAGCCCGCGGAAGAAAAATGCGATTCTTCATCTACAAAGCTCACTCGAATTACGCTTACAGTACCCGCAATCATGAGGTCACGCAACCTCTGCCCCCTATCATTTTAATACCTAGCAATTACTGTCTAAGATGTCTTCAATCGTTAGATTTGCAGGGTTTCACCTGGTAAAATTTTTGTTTGTTTGTTTGAAGAAGGCTCGTTTTAATTTGAATGACCTCTAAGCTGTTCAGACTTCAGAATGACCTCTAACAGTTTACAAAACAAAACTTCAGAAGTTTTGTAAACATTGAACTGTTAGAGGTCATTCTGAAGTCTTAACTGCTTAGGGGTCATTCAAATTAAAATGACCGCGGTGATAATCTGAAGTGTAACATCAAATTAGACTATTGGCATATAGTCTAATTTGATGTTACACTTATAGATTAGACTATATAGACTAATCTATATGCCTATATTCTAATAGGCATATAGATTAGACTATATACAACGTAATCCGTATTAAACAGCTCTTTTGTTAGCTCTAGGCAAATGATGGTAGCTCTAGGATCATTTGCCTAGCTAATGATTTGGATCCAAACTATACTAATCTTCAAGGATAATCCAGTCAACGAATAACCGGAACGACAACAAAAAATGGCGAAAAATGCGATGCAATTCCAGATCCGTTTCTTGCACTCGACAATGGGCTTCATTGTGCGTACGATAAAATCGTAGATTTCCAGTGCGGATACTCGGCATTCATAATTCAACTTGAATTGGTTCGCAACGCACTCGCATAACAATGTTGGCTAATTGTTTGCGGAACGTTTTCAAAGCGATACATTTTATCGTCGCGCTGTGACATGAACTTGTTGGCAAGCCCTGCTACTCCATCATTGTAATGAAGTTACTATACATAAGCATGGACCACTTGTTCTTTCGATCCGAGGCCACCTACCACAGAGTCCGACGCCATTTCCTCGTCGATTTTTGCCCGGAATCCGATTCAGTCCCGCGACACCCGGACAACTCGGGAACGAGCCATTAATCTGCCGCCAATGTTGCACTAACTGACGCGCGAACAAAACGAATTCGCATTATAGCGTTACCGCCATCAAGCCAGCCAACTCCCCGCGAACAATCAAATCCCGAAGCAGTGAGACAAACAGCGCGATCCCGATGCTTCCATCAAGCTGTCGGCCCACAACAAACGATATACCGCATCGAAATATGTAAATTGCTCGAGCTCTCGAGAACGCAGCGCCAAACAATTACAACGCGCGATTCCGTGATTGATTTCCTCACAGGAGAACCAGGTCTGTCGTGTCTCCAGTTCCGGAACAAACAATTGTGTTTAGCACTTCGAGTTTCAGCTTTCGAATGGTTGTATGGTCTTTCATACGAGGTTGCGTTCTCGGTGTTTAGCGAGCGATATCTGGTTGGATCTCTTCAACTACTCTGGCTACATTCGGAGTGACACCCAGCAAGGTGGGGACAAGGAAAAAGAGGATGTAGACAGAGCCCCTTGACAAGCCAGGTCTTAATTACGCGTGGCATCCCCCCTGCGCAATGGTCGTCTAGGAATTACCGCAAAACGCGTCGCGAGTGCACCTATCCGGGAGTCCCCCCCCCGCCAGCCACTCTTGAGAGACTACTTTTCCGAGAGGGGACACTTGACTGAATTGCGCGAGCGAGTGCCTCAACGTGCTTTCTCCGTACAGTGCACCTGTCTGCTCGAGAAATTATAGACGTTCGTCAGGCGCAAACAATTTCAGGCGTCAAGTATCAGGACCTCGACTAGGAATTCAAACGGTTTTGCGGAAAGAGTTCTCGAATAAGTTGAGTTTGTTGGTTTTGTTAGGTTCCTAAATATTTCTGGATGAGACCATCTGTCTGTCTACTTCATGATTTAGTTTAGGTGTTCCTGGAGGATTTTTGATGGTAGTTCATCCTTCGGAAGGTTATATTCCTTGTCTTCCTAGGTATGTAGGTTCCTAAATAAGGAGATCATCTGGTCCGTCTGCTTCATAGTTTAGTTTAGATATTCCTAAAGGGTTGTTGATGGTCATTCCATTCTTAGAAAAGTTATATTCCTTTATTTTTCTAGGTATGCTGACATTGAATTAAAATATTCAGTGTCATCAACAGTCGAGTTTGTTGATGAAATTGAATAAGCTGAGTTTGTTGATTTTTTTAGTTTCCTAAAGAATCCTAAATGAGGAGACCATCTTGTCTCTTTGTTGTGGAGTTTAGTTTAGATGTTCCTGGAGGATTGTTGATGGTTGTTCCATACTCAGAAAGATTATATTCCTTTGTCTTGCTAGGTATGATGGCCATGTACTCTACTATCTGTTAGGTCTTCTGGTTTAATTGTTATCGATGAAAGAAGGTTGATGTAATCTTCTAACTGGTCGAAATGTCTATTAGGTATAGAAACCATACACTCTTCTTCAGAATGATTGGTAGCTTTTCTTCCCGTAAAATGTAATGTTACGAAATTAGTACAAGTCTTCCATAATTGTTTCTAGGTAAAGATGAAAAGGCACTCTCAGAATGGCTACTTCTGAAGTTCAGAACACCAATTTGAAACAGGATACCTTTTCCTTATCCATACGCATCGTCTTCGCCTTTCACCATTCCTACGGGAAAATGACTGATGCACTTAAACCTAACCTTCTGAACCCTCTCCCCAGGTGGTTGACCATTTTCCTGCGTCTTTTTCGTAAACCACCCAAGCTCCATCTCATGTTTAATGCATCGTCATGCAAATGCATTATCAATTACCCGTGCCCCAGCCACTATCCCACCGAGGAATTAATACGTAACAGCGCTATCCATCGCGGGCATTATAACTGGGCGATGATTGGTTTATCGTTTTAATTGGAGACCTCGAGTCATTGTCGCGCGAGCACCACTCCGATTGGCCGCGCGTTCTTCAGCCGCGTTGACGGCGCGAAATGGTGTTTAATTATACACGCTCGACGTCCCTTTTCAGCTGCAACTGTTGCCGCTATTGATATGAATTATTAATTCGCGGCCGTTGACGTTCAATTAATTACGCGCTCAGAAATGTCTTGGAAGAAAACTGTTTCAGGAAACGGGAACGAGGTTACACCACCACTCGTATCGCTACGCGCGATTTAGGCGCCAAACCGCGAGACGGCGCATGCGTGATTTCCAGTTCGCGATAGTCGCCATTTTTTCCGGGCTATCACGTTTTGAAATTAAGATAAACATCGCCGCAGGCACGGCTTAATGCGAGCCATAAAGATTACGATTGAAGTACAAACGCAAAATGGCGCCGGCGATAGCGATCGGCGAATTATCGGCGCGCGGAATTAATTTACGGACTGCGAGAATTATTTATTGTCACGGCCACGTTTTGTGGCATTCCGATCCAAGTAAAAATGTCTCCCATAAATTTGGTCGAGACAGTTCCGATTCCGAGGTCGTCAAATGTGCCTGTCGTAGGCTTCTTATAGGTGGCGATTTCTATATCTGCCTCTGAGAGTGTAATTGGCAATTTGTAATCCATCAACGGAATACCCCGCAGATGATTCGTCTCGTTTCGAGTGGAATCCTTGGAAAAACTGATAGTAGTGCGGTGGGTTCGAGTGGGGGCAGCTCCAGGCAGGTAAGCCACTAGGTGGGCCGACTCCATCAGACGCTCGACATTGCAACAAGCATTACGAGAGGATGAATATCATAATGATTGCAAATCTTCGACAAACGAGATTCTTCGGGGTCTTTAGTTCCATGATCCTCTCAGCGGAGTGCCCATAGTCGGAGAAGTCCATCGCTTATTCCATTTGGGTCCCGCGGTTAAGTAATTCTTGATGAAAATGACGGAACGAGGATGATGTCAACTAGTGAATTAGAGTCGAAAAGTTTGGTTCCAAGAACCTTTTTCGAAATTTTTATTAAGGTTGAACTGGTAGATAATGCATTACTAGTAGGAAAAGTGGGAATATATAAATCAGGTGCTCCGATAGGACAAACGTGAGAGAAGTTTTTTTCCTGACGTTTGCTAAAAGTTTCAAGTGATGTCCAGCTTCTGATAGTCCCAACGAACTTTCAACTTCAAAAGGTGGAATTCTCATGAGCCAAGATGACTTCTAATTGTAGACTCCCAGAGTTCTGGTAGTCCTAACTTCTAATTACTCTAATACAATAATACAGTTAAATTGTGAGTTCCACTCACAATTTAACTACTTCAAAGACAATCACTTTGGGACACTCCTCGTAACTTCTTTCCCTATTATCTGCTTCCTAATCTCTCTTTCACATGAACCATCCAAATGACTCCATTAACAAAACCACTCCTGACAAAACCAAATCCAAATTTCCAACCGAACACCTCGATAAAAAGTTGCACCACCCAATCCTTTTTTCCCTCACCGTCGACCCTCCTCGAAATCGCTAAATAAATCCTAAACCGTGATGCAAATCAGATCCTATTTAGGATTCCTCGACACCGCATCTTCAACTCTAACAGAGCGCCGCGACTTCTCGTCCAGGCGGCGCGCTAGTCTGAATGGCAGCGAGTCGGTTCGAGGACCTCTATGCAAATCAGCGCGGAGCAATTAAACGAGCGAGGCAAACGGTTTGAGGGACGAACGAGCGAGGACAAAAAGCGCGGCGGCCGTTTTTCGGCGGATTAAGACGCGTATAATTGCCGTGCTTAAGGGCGTTAAACGAGTTTCACGGATTTCGCCTCGCGTCTGCTTAACGAGGCGAAAATTTTGGACGCGGCGCCCTCTCGCGGTAGAAACTGCGCGGAATGGCAAAAATGTTGCTTGCGCACCCGTCGCAACAATAATTCCATGGCAGTTAAGTGCGCCGGAACCCGTTTACTTTAACTTGTAATTAATTGTTGGCCGCGTTTGTTGCTTGTTTTGTTGCGCCATCTAAACGGACTTGATCCCTTGATTCGAACTGTGTGATTCGCCTGATGAATCGTCGGTTTGACGAGAGTCTTGAACGTTTGGATTTTTAATTTTTTTCGAACATTCAGTGGTATTGGAAGGCAGTTTTGTTGGTCAGATTTTCTAGATCTGCCAGTTTTAACAGTTGTGAATTTTGTTAGTTGGTAACACTATATTTACTAGGTACGATAGGTTTCCTAAATAATGTATCATTGGTTCCAAATAATGTTGCGATTTCCTCATTCAGTTTGTTGGAATACACCTCTATTCAGTTTTTTTTAATGTGCTAGTTTTTGTTAATTTTAACGTTCAAATATTTAGTGTATTTTGTTCCGTCAAGTGGTCGAAATGAATTTTACATTTGCTAGATGGCTACATAGAACAGTACTTCAAACCACATTCCCACCAAAATGAGGGAACCGCAACTAAAAAGAGTAAAAACGACTTTTTGCATGAATCTCCTGCAGACACCATCTATCCTAAATCCCTCCCTCATCGATATAAAAAATGCACCTCGCAAACTCGTCGAAAACCCTCGTGCACCAAATCCTTACAAACGTCCGAGGCGTCGAATCACGAAACTTTCCCCGACGCATAAATCCCGGCTCGGAGCAAGAAATCCATAAATCGTGGCCGAAAAGGCGAATTGTTTCGTGTTCCGCCCGGGCGCTCTATCTCAGAGATAATTTTCCTCTCGAAATACACGCTTTGAAAAATAGACAGGCCACTTGTTGAGGCCCGTTCCTTTGTATCGCCCGAGACGTTGACGTCGCTGATAAACCTGAATCCGAGTGCTTTATGTTCGCAGATAAAATTACGCGACGTCGAAATGAATCAAAACTGACGTCTTAACCAGCGAAAAGATGGACGCATTTTCGCGCTTTTTTAATTTCTCTTTACGTGCGTCGCGGCCGTAATTAGCGAACACGTCTGTTGCGCGTTTTTCGCAGCGATCTCACGTTTGTCGTCTAATTAACGGCGGTTAACGAGCCGACGAGGAGCCATTGATGTCAAGACCAGTTGTATATCTCCGCAATTTTGCCTTTTTCCGGTCATACGCCCGCGGATAATGATAGCACCATATAGATTTTCATCCGACTACGGATGTTTATCGGTCGATTATCAATGCTAATGTGCTGCTAATGTTATTGGCGGCGAGCAAAAAAGCGCGAATTCTTGCACTCGTAAAGTGTCGCTTCAGTCGCGATCGATTCAAATTTAAATGAAATTTTTTTACTGTTCAAGTACAGCAAAGTTTCATTTCTGAACTTATGTAGAAGAAGTAAGAAGACTGCAAATCCGTAGTTTTCGGACAATCAAATAAAAAATATTTAAAAAAACTAACTAAATTACCGGAAACGACATTTTCCTTATTTAAGTCGAAAGAGTTAGGAATTACTAACGAAACTAACAAAAATAACGAAACTAACGCAACTAACGAAACTAACGCAACTAACGAAACTAATGAAACTAACAAATTTAATGCAACTAAGAAATTTACCGAAACTAATATAGTTCCCAAAATTTTCATAAACTTCTGTTTAGCCAAGAAAGCTTGTCCCACTAGTTTGGAAAACTATAATTTTTTACTATTGTGACAAAATGATAATTTTTGTACTAGTAAGGAAAATCATACATTCGTACTCTCACGTAAAGAAGAAAGTTTTCCTCAACGTCCAACTGGTAAAATCCATTTTCTTTAACGAAACCCCCACCACCCACCACGAACCAATAAATAAATGTTGTTTGACGTAACGCTAATCTCCCAAGCAGTATTTACGCGCGGCGCAAACTTGTTCATCAATCTACGCCCGGTATCAGCAATTGTATCAAACAGTCGGCGATAAAATGGTAGAAACGCGTGACGTATGTCCGTGTAAACACGTGAGCAAACTGGTAACCGCGCGCCAAGGCGTCAAACTTCGGGAGAGAAAAGTCCGGTGGAACTCGTTAGACCTGGCGCCACGGCGCTTTTTTCGAGTCGCGCGCCGCAAATGATGAAATGCCGCGCTGATTCGAGCGCCGAGTTCATTCAATTTCACCGCCGTAAATTGTAATCGAATATTCGCGCCGGGATTTCATAAATAATAATGCGCACTGTCGCGCGACTTTATCCCGTCGCGACACAAGGCCCATTAAGGATCCGGCTACGAGAAACAATTTATATCGACCATAAATCGTCCGCGAACAATGTGTGCTCTTCAGTGAATTACGATTGATGGACCGTTTCTCACCGATATGTCAAACTGTAGAATGCTTAGTTCAGAAAAGTCCTTAGATCAGGATTATTTTCTATCTGTTTGTTTACAGTTAAATATAGAATAAACATTTTATTATAAACAAAGCTCCAGAAATTATACATCAACAAAACAAAACATCAAAGGACAACCTTTGATTTTCAAATCAAATCAATGATTTTCCTATTCGAGATGTAAATAAATAGAAAGCAATCGCCTTTGTTTGCAAAAGGCGTAAGTCAAACTTAAGTTTGACCTTGACAAATGTTTTTAAATACCATATCATAAAATAATGTTTGACCTTGACAATTGTTTTTAAATACCATATCTTAAAATAATGTCTGACCTTGACAATTGTTTTCAAACATCATAATTCAGAACAGCCTTCGGATTGCAAAACATTTTATCTCCCCAAACAAAGGCTTCGTTTACAAACAAGATCCATTCGTAAACAAATGTTTACTTTTGCCCTTGATGAAACATCCAGGCGTCCTCCTGTTTGTTTTCGTCCGTTTCCTCGCATTTTTATTTTCGCCACTACCCGGCGAAAATAGAATAGAAAGCCGTCGAAGAGGTTATGCAGATGAGATAAGTTAACTAGGGGTTCGTGACTGAGACGCACGGCGAATAATACGGATGTAACGGCCTGTAATTGTCGCACACTCGCTCGTCGGACAAGCTCCGCGAACACCTCGCACTAAACCCGGTCGGTAATCAATACACCTCGCCGAATCAAGCGCGAACACAATGCACGACAATTTGCACCATACGACGCGACATTTTTCCTTCATTACGCAAATCAGCGCGCAACTTTTGTCCGCTCGTTTGCGCATTATCATTCACCCGATTATGGTAAGTGACACGCGCTTTTGCATAGCATTGCAAATTAATCGTCAGTTGCGATACAGTGTTGTCAGTTTATTATGAAATTACGTTTACTATCGGGTTTCAGTTGGTTTAGATCGCGAGTTTCAGTTATTTTGTTTCTATTCATTGTTTTGTTTCCTCCTGTTATTCTGATTTCTTGTTGTTATTATGAATCTACGCTTTCGTTTATGTTTTGACCGACCTGTGTTTTTATTTTCATCAATGTTATAGTTTCCCTCCCTTTGACCTTGCGTTAAACCATGTTTACATTTTCAAACTATTTGTTTACCGCACGGGAATTACAATGTTTACCCACGAACATACATCCGCCATCGATCAAATTATTATTATTACCTTTACGCCGCTGGTAAACCGTCATGTAATCTGCGAGATAATTGAATACGCGAACCCGTGAAAGGCACCGCTATGTTTGTTTTCCGTCATCTTTGAATAGCCGCGCGTTTTTCTGCGTTCGCGGTATTAGCTCGACGCGATACGAAAGTGATTTGTGGCTCTCAAATAATTGGTTTTCTCGCAAAGCTGCGTAGATACAAGCGAAGCCCGCGCATTGTTACATAAATAACGTAACACGATACACCGAGGCCAGTTCGTCAAACGCGTATCGCGTTACATTATTTTACGACCTGTTTATTGCTTAATTGGCGTCCAAACGACTCTATCAGGGGGTCAGATAGTTCAAAGAAAATAATCAATCAATCGCCCAATCGGCCTCAAGTGCAGCCGGCGCATGCGTACAGCCAAATTGAAATGCGTATCTGACATCATTAATTAATTAACCCAATTTTTATCTAGAGTTCGAGATGATAATTGTCATCTACCGATACAGTGGAAATAGCATTTAGTAGTAGAAAACACCTACAATTACCTATGGATGATCTTAAAACAAAGGAATAACTTACACCAGACTGAGGGTCTACTGTAAAGATGGTAGACCCTCTCTGTGTTAGGATTCTTCACCGAATCCTAACCTTATTGTTCCAAAATTGTTTAGGTGACCTGAACCTGGTAAGAGGTAGGTAAATTTAAGATATCTCCTCTCCTTTACTGATCTTCTTGAAATGATGAAATAAATTGTTCCAGACCGAGAGTTTACTGTGAAGATGGTTCTACCATCGAATCCTAACTTAATTGTTCCGAAATCGTTTAAGAGACCTGAACCTCACAACAGGTAGCTAAATTAAAAATTCCTCCTGTATCAGGCTTGTAATTCGACCTTGTCACTACCTTTTCGCCAAGAACTGGGCCGAGTCTGTGAGGAAGCATACGTCACTCCAAGGCCGCGCTGTCATCGGATCGGCGCAGATCTCGAAACAAACGGCGCGCCATTTAAAATCGCAGCACGCGGGCGCCCCCTAGGCCGCACTATTCGGACCGATTACGGCGCCCGGTCGGGGGCGCCCTCTCGCGACCCCCTCTCAAATTCTATCGTTAATTTATGCGACGGGGGATTTCGGGTCGAAACGCGCGCTTAATAATCGACTAAACGGCTTGTTAACCTTAATTAGCCGTAAATCATCGGCAGCGTATCGCGGATTAACGGCCAGTCGCTCGGATCGCCATCAATATGGCTGCGAGTTACGGAACAATGCGCGGCGCGCGGTCCTTGATTTATGCCAGCGGGGCCACCGGAGCCATTATACGCGGACGGTTTCTTTTGTTCAGGGTAAATAGTTTATTAGGCGGTTCGATCAGGAGGATGCCGGTGTCGAGGCTTTTGCAAGGAAAAGATGCAGATCGGGGAGGGGAAGGGTTGATTGAGATGTCGAGATTGACACGGATTGAGGATCGTTTGAGTTTTATGAATGTCTAGAAGATTTAGAATTTTTGAAGAGGTTGTTGTTTTTGAGAGACAGAAGTTGCTGTGTGTTGATAGGTTACAAAGAAAGCCTTGGTTACAAATCGAGGCTTGTAAACAGAGCCCTTTTGAAATTAATGTTTGTAAACATGCCACTTGTTTTCAAATCAATGATTGTAAATAAGCCACTTGTTTTCAAATCAATGTTTGTAAACAAATCACTAGTTTTCAAATCAATGTTTGCAAACAAGCCACCTGTTTTCAAACGAACATTCGTAAACAAACAGACAAAATAGTCGAAGGTCATATCAAACTCACAGACACGACCTTCATACGTTCAACGATAATGCTAAACCCAGCACAGAATTTTAAATTACCACCCCTCTTCTCGGAATCCCCCTCCCTCCTGCAAATGACCATGCCAGTCGCCCTCGGCGATTCGCCTCAATTTCCCCGTCAATCGCGCCTTGACAATAATCCGCCGCGAAACTACACACTGCGTGGTGCAAAAACGTCATATGCAAATGCAATTTTCGATCGCTTCGACATGTGCGCGCATTCCACGCGCGCCATGTAACACAATTTAGGGCCGCGTGTAACAAGCGGCAATCTGTATGTAAGTGAGGCGGGACGTGTCTAAACGCGGCCGCGGGCCCCCGGAGGCTACCCACATCGCCGAGAGAGGTCGTTGCGAGATAAGATCTCGCATACAGCGGTAGCCACGGGAGCCATGGTGTAGATCATATTAATGGCATCCGAGGGATATAACGGCCAGCGCTCCACCGCTAGGCATCGATCTATGGCAGATCTATGTTGCATCGAGATGTCTTTGCATGGGGGAAGGGGTACCGAGACGTCGGAAAGGATTGCGGGATTTATCGGCTGACGGGTTATTAGAAAGGGCGACGCCGAGGGATAGGCGAGATACAATGTCTCAATTATGCGCCGGGTGCAACGTCGCGGACGATTGAACGTAGCTGATGGGAGGGTGGCTGCAGGGGACTGAGCGATTGGGTATAGATGGTCGGTTGGCAGAGTGGGTGGAAGTGAGAACAAGGTTTCAGTTGAGAGATATCAAAAGCAGATCTGAAGGCCCGAAATGTAAACCACTACAGCGCCAGTTCACTACTATGTCAAGTTTTGTCAGTGACAGTGTCTGCGGATGTTGATTTTGGATTGTCTACCATTATGGGGACTAATAGTAGCTGAATAATTGTAGTTTCTTTAGTGACTTGGGAAGTATTTTCGACGATGCAGAGTGGCACTACTGTATGAGATACTAAATCACCGTTGATAGCCTATAGTGCCACACGAGATTATGAAGGTATTTGTAACTTCGACTCAAGTCACATTTTATTACTTCTAGTGTAGGTGATATGAAGAGTGAGATCACCATTTCAGGTCAACGCGATGGTTTTTGGATTCTGGCATCTTTATTTTAGGAGGTACTGGATTATCTGAAGCCAAATCTCTAATAGAACTAAACTCTGGAATTATCTTGACAAGTCCAAACTCAACGTTCATCAACCCAACTCATAGAAACATCTGAATATCAAAAAAACGAATTAAAAAATTCTAGATATTCTAGTTCCTTTCCATCTAAAATAGGTCGCGTTCCCACAACGAACTAGCCACCTATCCAGAGATGGTTCAGTCCCATACAAAAAATGTGTTAACAATTTACTTCTTGGGTGCTCCTGTAGAGGCGCTGTTTGCTATGCAATTTAAATCGCGACAGCGCCTCTCAGGAGCACCCGAGAAGTAAACTGTCAACAAATTGATTTATATAGGAGGGCATCTATCTATCCAAAAAATAAAATTGAAGCAGAAGTAAAACCTTCAAAAGGCAACTGAATGTAAACATCTTACCCAAACAAAGATGCAACGACAAGTGTTTACATTTTCTCTCCTTGAATCTTTATTACTATAACCTTTACAATTAACTATCATATTTTCTTTCGGTCCAAAGTGGTTCTTTCCTACCCTCAGGTGGAAAATGAACGATTTTGGTCCCTCTATAAAGACACTCAAAAAGATATTTTTAATGCAGATAAAACAAAAAATATCCTTCGCACCACGGCCGAGAAACCTACTTTGTGCCCTCGGTATGAAATATACTATTGCACATCGTTTCCACCGTTTCATCGTTCAATTCACCGCGATACAAAACCAAATATCATCCCATCAGCTTTACCGCCCCGAAAGCGATGACATCACATTACCGGTCAATTACCATTGTCGCTGTCATCATCTCGCGACGAATCAATCGCGTGTGTCGATAGCCGTGACGAATCGTTCGTTATCCGGCGCCGCGGCGTGAAAGCGTAACGCGATCGCCGCGGATCATAACCGTCGTATCTAAACGAGCTTTCTACAATTCATCTTCCGACCGGTTGCCGACGGTTTCCGCGTCGCCCGGCACACTTTTGTCGATGGCGTTTCGTTCGCAATTGTAATGCCAGTGCGAAAATGCGCTAATGTTTCCGGCGATTCAATCACCGGATACTTTGCCGATCGACAAATCAACGGCTTTATCCGCTGGCACAATGGGCATTTTTAGCATCACATTCTGGTTCGATCTGAAGTGAAATTTTTCGACTCGAGCGTAGGAGGGAAAGCGTTTTTCAGAGAAGTCGAGAGGGAGAGATAGGCAATTAAAATTCTTTGCTTTCAACGAAAAATGAAGATATCAAATCTCGTAGCTCATTAGCATGTGGATCGATTTGTCGGATCCCGAAAAACGAAATGAAGATCGATTCGTTGAACAACTTTCATAAGCATCCGTCATAATCCCGAAACTTCTAATTGGAATATCGATCTTGTTATGGAAATAATGAGGTATTAGAATGAGAGAAATTCGATGATGGGACTGTTAACTTTGAAGAGAAAATGGCAGTCTCGGCTAAAAATGTCATATTTTTATGTGTGACACAATTGTCACATTAGCGTATGACAAATATGACACAAAAAAGTCACATATGTGTCTGACAAATTCGTTTATCACACACTTATGTGACAATTTTATGTCATATCTGTCACATGCTTATATGTGTGTGATAGAAATGTGTGACTAATATGACATAAAATTGTCACATAAGTGTGTGATAAACATAACACAAAAATGTCACGTTAGTGTGTGATAAACATAGCACAAAACTATCACATAAGAATACAAGACTATGTCACATGTGTATTTGACAAATTTGCGAGGCAAACATATTGTACATATTATGTCAAATATGATCCCTATATTTTTTATTCAATTCTAAAAAGATATACAACTTCATACGTTTGGCAGGAAATTAATGTTTCAATGTTTTGATGTAAAGTTTCTATTAATTCGCATGGAAAAATATTGTCAGTTGAAATATGCTTTCGTAACGAAAGTCAATATTGTTTTAAAATAGAAACTGCGTTGTTAGGGCTTTTTTGCTTCGCATTGAAAATTGCAAAGTTTATCCGTCTTTTTGAATCGGCGCTTGTTTTCGCTTCATTACTTCGTCGCAGAAAAGATCGACCAACCTACGTAAGAGAAGTCGAAATATCCAAATCAAATTTTATCTAGGCGATAAAGTTTATAGTGCTTTAAGAGAAATGTGGCGAAAAAAGTGTTTACACGTACGAGCAAATGTGTTTACGAATAAAACGCCGTGTGAATCGACGTTTCGCTGAATTTGCAGGCTAGTTACAGTGTTGCCGTATGTACGCGTAATTTATATGCGAGCGATCAAAGCGGATCATTTCATCCAGCTTTCTCATTGTGCACAATTTGTTAATATCCCAGCACTTAGTAATCAATTCGCCGCGAAATTGCACGGTATAAAACGTTGGCAAAATAAATCACGTGCCACGCATTTAATCCAGATTCAATTTTTTCCCATTTCCAGAATCATTTCAAGATATGTCCTACAGTAATAAAAGATATGTTGCAGTAGATACTTGTTAGTCCAAGTAAAATTTATTATGGCAATAAGAAACGAAACTTTAATGTCTACAACGATTTTTCGATTGCTGAAGAATCATTCAGTTGCCTTGCTTTATCAAATGTATTTAGTTATCTTAGGTAAAAGATTAAATTCATGATTAAATGAAATTCATTAAAATGAAATTTTTGATAACCTAATTGTGAAACTTTCCGTCGTTCGAGAAAATTAAAATTATACTGTCATTATGCTGGGATTTGTGAGAGTTTACACTCTCCACCATTAATCTTTCAATTCAGTTTCCTAAAATACAAAATCATGGGTACAAAAATATTAATCAATTGATTTTCTGCACAAATTCAAAATCACTGAACTCAACACTCCAATATCTCAAATCTCCAATAAAGTCACTTAACTCTTTTCTCCTCAAAATCACTGATTTATTTCCTCTACAATATTTTCTCGTTACTATCTCCTCTGCTTTTTCCAAGTCGGAAAAATTCTGCAGACATTTTTAAAGTATAACAATAAAAAATAAGTGGTTCTTCCAGAAGATTTAAAAGTTACTTTAGGGATATCTGTAGTAACTGCAGCGTTGGTAGTTACTATAAAAACTTGCAGTAACTATAGTTTAAAGTTATCAGAGTAAGTAATTTTTGTCAAGATTCTGTAGTTTAAAAGACTATAGTTACTAAATTACTGAAAGTATCTACAGTAACTACAATACAAACTACATTACATTTGAAAACGACAATCATCGTAAATTAAATTTTAGTAGAGAACATACGATGGGAGACGCAGGATCTTTAAGTTAAACAATGGAAGAAGTCAGTACTTGGATGGGTGACCATTACATTATATTAACTGTGATTCGACAGTTACTATGGGTAACTGCAGGTAGAGTTACCTCTACACAGTAAAAAATTCGGAGTGAATGGATGTCACGGGAGTTAAATATCAACTCAATATTGAATTTCAGCAAGTCCACTTTTTAACGGTGTAAGAAAGCGGTGTCAATATAACGGAGTTGTTTGCGAGTTAAAGTGTAACTTCAGAAAGTGAAAGTGTCACTTGTCGGTGTAAATTGATGATCGCGAAACGTCAAGATACACCGTTAGAGAGTGATCGTTGATCAAGTTGAATTTAAGGTTAAGATTGAGTTCGATTGTTCCTCGTTGCACATAACCTTAATCCACGCGTTCTTCCCGCGGGAGCAAACTTTTTTTTCCTCGACACTTTCAACCACGACACTCATTATTACTGTTCATGAGCAAAGAATCTGTTGTCGGACAATGAACATCGATCACTTCATCAAACACTCGAAAATAAACCGGCCTAACGGGCAAAACTAACGCGAAACCGGCAATCGCTACAGAGCTTATACATGCCGTCAGATGAACATACCGCGCATGCGCGGTATTCAGAATCGCACCGCGAAGTGTCAGTTTCGAATGATATCACACTCTCGAGAGTCACAACAAACATCAACACCGCAAAGTGTGACTTTAGGTAACAACTCGCAAGATTCATATAACACTGCATTAGGAGTGAAAATAACTCCGTTAAAGTGCCAATATTCACTCCGTTACCTATTACACTCACTCCGTAGCCTCACACTCCTCTAATTTTTTTACTGTTTAGGGGCACCCACCCCCCGAATCGAACATCCAGTCACATTTCACACTTCATTTCCAAAACCATCGAAGAAACACGACCCAAACCACCGAGCGATAACTCACCGTGCTTTGAATCCGATATTAATTAAATTTCGAGATAAGCCCCGCTCGGATAAGGCCCCGATAAATCAGCGCGCGGCATCTATCACCGGTCCTAAAGTGCGTTTCGGTGAAAAGGCCGCGCCACACGCACGCACCGTCCGGCAATTATTCACGCGTCCGTCGAATCGTAACGAACGACCCGGGGGCACCGGGCCCCGCGTAAATTGTCTAATCCCGGCCACACCTCGGGTCCACCTTCGAATTACACTTTCGGCGGAAAAAGTGTCCGCGCACGAGCCGACAGCCTAATACGAAATTTACGACGGGCCCGTAATAACCCACGACATTCCACGTGAGGCAGACGCCCACGCGGGGCCCGACTGGGCCCAAAAAGAGAGAAACGAAGGGGGGAGAATGCGAGGGAGGGAGAGGGGGAGGGAGAACAGGTATCGCGGCATTAGAATCGCCGGAATAGACGATCATAAGTCCCGGGGAGAGGGGGGGGAGGGGCTCGTGTCAAAACGGGGCCCGTTTATGTGGGAAGCGGGAGACAATCGCGCGATCCGATGTTAATTTACGTTTATGGCCCGTTAAATAGTTGATCGGGGATTTATCGTCGGTCAATTTACATTCGTTGGCTGGTTCGCGCCGTTGTACTTGACGCGCCGATGATAATAAATATCGCCCGAAGAGGCCCTTGGTGGTCCCCGGACGGACGCCGGCATAAAGAACGGCGCTATCTGGGGCCTTATCAAATTTTGGTGACGATTTACAGCGCGGTGACGGATTGGGGTGGAGGAGGGAGGAGGGGGGTTATTCGAAGGGTAGGGGGACTGAGACGTGTGGAAACTGAAGTGAAAACTGAAAGATATGGGGAACACTGCGAAAAAACATATCTGAAATTAATCTATTTAATACAGATTTTTGTTTAGTCTAAGTAAAACAAACTGAATGTGTTCGAAGTATTATTTTAAGACTCTAAACAGGTATTAGAGTAAGACTTTCTATGTCTTCTTGAAGATACCCAGTTAAAAAAAAACGAGTCGCCAACGAGTCGTCGACGAGTCGGACCGACGACTCGTC